>BQNB010029622.1:0-27735 GCA_026074375.1 Tanacetum coccineum
CAAAATACTTAATATTTTGGAATTATAGCTTTTAGCTTATAGCTTATTTATCCTAATCTCTTGTTTTTTTGTCTTATCTCTAATTTCAGCCTTCCATCATCTAAGGCCGAAGCTTAAGGATCTTATAAGGTTGATAAATAGATAAAGTTTTGATCTTTTTGGTTTTTATAGAAGTAATTAGTAAATAAAGTTGACACCTTTACTTGCTAATTAGTGAAGTAGAAGCTTAAAAGTGATAAGCTTATTTGTTTATTAAGTTTGTAAGATCGGGTGGTTACTTTTCATTATCGGCTCGACATTCGGTTCTTCCTTCTTTCCTATTTCAATTTTCTTAGTTTAAAATTATTAGCTTATTATGTTTACTTTAGCTTATTTGATTATTATGCTTAGTTAGTAGTTTAATCATATGCTTGTTAAGTAAGTTGGTGGATAGTGAATTAAGTGTGGAATTTAATAAGTGATTAGTGATTAATAATTTGCAAAAGTTATTTAGTTTAGTGTTTTATTTAGTTGAACGGGCAAAAGCCGTAAGATTAAGTATGCATCAAACTAGTAATTAATATCTCGATAAAAATTTGTTTTCAATATTAAGCCAACGTTTTGAGGAAGCGATTATTTAGAAGGATATTAATTCGTCATTAAGATCTAAAACTTCACACCTAATAATTTATTCACTTTTACTTGACAAGCATATTTTTTCTTTATATATTTTTCATCTTATTAGCTTGCTTATTAATTAGTGTAATCTAGTTTATCGCTATTTTTAGTTTTAATTAAAAATCAAAAGATATTCAAGCATTAAATTGGGAATAGTTTCATGGATTTTAAATTCATCTCTCGTTGGGGCACGACATCTGGAGGATCTATTATTACTTTTCCTAAAGTAATTTTTATCCGACGTGATTACTATATTATATTAGTCGACTAGTCGTTCGCGACGAATCAGTTTTTGGCGCCGCTGCCGGGGAGAGGTGTACGATCTACACGTGATGTTTGAAGTTAGTGCCTTGAAGATCCTTTCTTCGGAAAGTTTATTTTTGTATTTTTTTTTGTGGAATATTTTCTTCTTATAATAAAAAAATAAAAAATACAAAAATATTTTACACTTCTATTATTATATACCAAAAATATTTTTCTTTCTTATTTCTTATGTTCTATTTGAAAAATCTATAAATATTCTTCTTTATCCTCTTATATCGTTTAATTCTTATCTCTTTATCCTCTATCCGTTTTAATTGATTTCTTCGACATGTCTTTGTATAAGAACCATTTAGAAGGTTGCTCGAGTTGTGTGAGGTCCTTTACAGGTGGAAATTGGTCCAAGTTGTAGCATTGTAGGGAGACGGAAACGATTTTGTCTATACCCTAACCTTTCCTTACAATAAGTCCACCCGAATTATATAATCAACCTCCACAGCCACAGTACGAGACATACTTGTTGCGAATTATTGTGGAAAACGATTCTCACTTTGTTATGATGACCCACCACGGTTTCCTGCTTGTCATGAGCAGTGAATCCCCCCACCGAGCTACAATCAAAACTATAGTGATAACTCTTATCCACAAAATTCACCGCAGTTTTTCCACAACAATATCTTTGCTGTAAAAGAAGTGGGGGTCCTCATGAAAGTTTCAAGGTCAACCGATGAATCAAAACACTTTGAGCCTAAAATCCTAATCTATAATTCTAGCTATATCCGTTTTTTGCACCATCCCCCGCAGTATTTCCAAAAATCATCAAGAAGACCTTAATACAGCAAATGATAAGTGATGTACACAATTTATGGGATAAAGATAGATGATGTATACAGAATAAACTTCTCAAATGATACAATCATTGGTAATTATTGTAAACAAGTTCTTTCAACAAAGCAGAGTCGCTAGCATCGATCAATCACCTCTTCAAGAAACGAGTCTCCAAGAAATGGAGGATCTTAAGCAGCATTATTTAGATGAAATATTAAGTTTAAGTAATGACTTACAGATTAAAGATTATCGTAATGAGAAAATTGATATTCGTTTTAGAAGGGAATGTGAAAATATGATTGATGAGCTTAAAGGTAAATTTAATGGAATGAGTATTGAGATTAATAAAAAGAAAGAGCTTCAGCGTCTAGAGCAGGTGGCTAATCTTAGTACTTATCCTTCGCAACATTTCAAATCTGTTTGCTATGATGACGATGATGACTATGATTACGAGAAGAGTACTATTCCTTTGAATGAAATTGATTCTCAAATACCTCCGTCTAATGCAATCACACCCATCTTACTGACTATGGAGCCCAAGGACCCTCTCATCATGGGGGATGAGGATCTTAGCACTATTCCTGAAAAGGAATCCGACAAATTCATAAAGTCTAGTGTTGAGGATCTTGTTCCAATCCCAAGTGAGTCTGAGGATACATCCGAGAGTGATAGTGTTTGTGATTTACCTTCGTGTGATGATTTCTCTCCCATTAACGTTTATGAGGAAAAATCTGTGACTTTCTCTAACCCTCTTTTTGATTCAAATGACGATTTTACCTCTAGTGATGACGAGTCACTATTCGATGAGGACGTTCCAGAAGATCATGTTAAACTTTACTCGAACCCTCTTTTCGAATTCAATGACGAATATATCTCTAGTGACGTAAATCCTCTTTTTGATGAGGTGTTAGAGAACATCGAAAGTAAGGACTCTTATGTTTCTAACCTTGATGAGCCGGATTTGCTTGTCACACCTCTTTCCGATGCTAATGAGGATGAGTGTTTCGACCCAGGAGGTGATATTGATGAGATCGATGCTTTCCTTGATATGGATATTTCTACGGATATTGAGAACGGTTATCACGATTCGGAGGGAGATATAATCTACCTTGAAAGTTTGCTTATTGATGACACTATCCTTAATCTCCCTCCCGAGGAACTTTTAGATCATAACCCAAGAAGCTTAAAGGATGAACCTGATAATGATAATTTAAAAAGTATGGTCAAAGTTTTCGACCCCGGGATTTGGGAGAAATTTTTTTCTCCAACATATGTGAGATTATCCTTTGAGGATCGCCATTATCTTTCCCTCACATATGTTATCTGAATCTTCCTTCCTTATCTTACTTATTCTATGGATCCTTCTCTTCCTCTCTCCTCTAGGAGTGAAGATACTATTTTTGAGCCGGGTATCTTCGCTTTTCATTTTTCTTCTCTAGAACCGGTGGCATCTCATCAGAGTAGAACTTTCATGTGTTTCAATGTTTATCTAAACATATTAAATGAAAGTCCGATGGAGATTTGCTCTTTCACATGTTTCTATCCCTACTATATCGATGATATTGTAGGAGATCCCAAGCAGAGCCTCGCATAAAAAACAAGCACTTTCGCGGGGAGGCAACCCGTGACTTTTCTTCCTTCTATTTCTAATACATAAGTGGTTGATTTTATAGCCCAAGTGTTGGGGGCGCGCTTATTTCTATGTAGTGGATCCGTTTTTGCAGATTCCTTAAGATCATGAAGACCCGTGCTTGTTTTCAATCCTCCAATCATCCGATCTTCGATCTTTTGCTTATTTTGGAATTCTCAATCATGATCTTATATATATATTTGTTTCCCCTTTCACTCTTGGAATTTTTTTCATTTACCTTTTTCGTTCGTAAGTGTGGGGGTAAAACCTGATATTTTTGAACATTGAGGCTAATGTTCCATTCTAAGTGTGGGGGGGGGGGATTTATGCCGAAATATGATCTTACCTGTACCTGTCTGTGTTCCCACGTAACCCCATTTTGACCAAAATTTTAAATTTTTTATTGTTTATTATGATATATATATATAAATATATATGTTTATTATATAATATATATATATATATATATATATAAATAGAAAAAATGATGAAAATATAAAAATATATAAATAAGTAGGCCCGTAGAATTAGGTAGCTTTTGACTTGACTGAGTGTTTCACTCTAGCTTTCCCATTAGCTTTCGAGACTTAGCGTTTGCTTAACTTTAAAATTTTGCAAAGAACGGAAAATGATAGGGTTTTATATAAGTTAGATGCTAAGCGTGGAGTAGTTGGATCTCTTTAGAGCTCATAGAGGTTAATTGTGGCTTTTTTGCTCCCATCACCTCTAATAAACGTTGTATAAAGTGGTGTTTTGAATAAATAAAGTTTCTGGTGTTTTTGCGATTGTCTTAGTTTAGATCACTTCGTAAAGATTCCTTCTGGTGAAAGTAAGGTACACATCGAGGTTTTGTCAGTGTTGTGGGGAAATAGACTCCTGGACCATGGTCGGCTCGCATACCGATGTGGCAGTTGTTAAAAGACCACAGGGCTTGAAATTTGGCTAATAATAATAATAGTTATGTAATAAACCAAAGTCGAAATAAGACCATTACCTCTTGCCGGCTCACAACCGATGTGGTAGTCGTTTAAAGAGTGGAGGTAATAATAATAATAAAATTATGGGCTGATAAAAGTTTACTGTCTCTTGCCGGCTCACAACCGATATGGTAGTCTTCCAAATAAGGCACATAGTAATAATCCGAGACTGATAAAAGTTTGCTGCATCTTGCCGGCTCATAATCGATGTTGCAGCCTTCTAAAAGGTCGAGGAAATTACCGTGGTCGAAATAAGACTCCTGGACCATGGTCAGCTCGCATACCGATGTGGCAATTGTTTAAAGGACCAAGGTTTAATAATGTTGCAATAATAATAATAATAATAAAGCCAAATTTTGACTCCGGGGTTATCTAAATAAAGCCTTCCGTCTCTGGACTCGTAGTTGAGTTGTTTCGGATGAAATAAAAAGGATAACCCCTAAATCATGCGAAATTAGAACCTTAATGTCGACCTTATTCTCACCACATCGTCAACTCTTAGAAATGATTTCAAATTAAATTAAAAAAAAAAGTACTAATTATGTCAAAACCGGGCTTACACTATATAATAAGGACATAATTTATTTGTCACCAATAATAATAATAATAAAATCCTTAGAGGATTTAGGAATAAGGGAGAGAAAAGTAGCTATGCGTACATAATTAGCATTTATGAGTAGTGTTAGCATCTAATCTTATATTTGACTGTGATTTCGTTTTAAGCTTAGTTTGGGGACTGTAAAAAGTCGAGGATGACAAACTCCAGTTTTCAAAGCCTATTAGATAATTTTATCTTAATCCTTTTCTTTTAATTAATAAGTGGTTAAAACGGGGGCGCTTGCGAATTAAATGATTTTTGAGCCTTCTTAATGGACTTTTTCTGTTCTTGTTTGATTGTGAGGGGTTTTTAGTTAAGCGGGGTTTTTGAATTATTTCTTTCCGAGCGTGTTTTATAAACATTGCGTGTGGGACCAGCAATGGCTTAGTGTGGGGGAATTTGATGTGTTCTAAAATACACATCATTTATAACACATAAAACACTATAAATCGGACTAATAACCATGAAATATGCTTAATTATATTGCAAATATGTTTGTATTTTGTTATTATGTCTTGCAGGTACAAGGGATTGAAAATAAAGCAAAAACAGTGACTTCCGGTTAAGTTTTGAAGACGTTGACGCGTTTTTCGAGTTTAAGACGAAGTCGTTAATATTCCCCGAGCATGCCAATGAAAAGAGCACGGAAATTCGGGTTCAACGGTGTTTTCATTTCTTATTGGGCCGGCCCGACACCATTTATATGGGTCGGACCGACCCATACATATATTAAGCCCATGACTATGCCTCTTATTATCATTTCCAGCCCAAGACGTATGCTTGACCCAGCAATTAGCCCAGCATTCGGGCCATCACATAGAAAGACAACCCAACCCTCTTGTAAAAGAACAGGGCCTAACAGTTAGAGAAATATTGGAGGCCCAAATCCATTTTAATTGCTTGTACTTGACGCAGGTTTATATGTTATAAAAGGGGGTAGCAGCAGACGAATGAGATGGATCCTATCTTTTTATATTTTATCAAGTTTTCTTTCTTTTCATTGATCAGAAGTAGAAATTAAGTAGGAGTAGATTAGAAATTAGTGTAGTGTAGTGTTCTTTTGTCTAGTTTCTCTTATTGTATTTTTGCTTATTTACAAATCTTGTAATAGCTTTTTGATAGTGCTTATTGTACCAACTTATTGATTTTAATGAAGATGTTTAAAAGGGTGCTTATTCTCTCTTGGCTTATGTCTTTCCTTTTCCTTTCTTTTGCTTATTTTTGTTTAAGCTTTCTAAGCTTAGTTCGATTCTTTTCAGCTTATTTCTCCATATGAATAAGCTTTCTTTAGCTTATTTAGTTTAGATCTAAGCTTACATAATCAAATAAGCGTTAGCTTATTTCATTCTTTTTGTTTTATAAATCGATTTAGCTTATGTTTTTTAGCTTAATTGTCTACTAGCTTATATTCAACTTGCCGAATAAGCTGATATAGCTTATTCAGTTTTGGATTTAGCTTATAGAATCAAAAATAAGCTTCGGCTTATTTAATTTTCATTTATTTCTTTACTTTTTCTCCTCTTTGTTTCGAATAAGCTAATATAGCTTATTTGTCTAATCACCTTTTTCTTTCTTTTTCTCTTATAATTTTCGGATTAAGCTATCCTTATTAGCTTATTCGATTTGCGTATCTATAAGCTTTTGTTTAAACTTCATTTTTACACTAATCGTTTTCATAAAAATCAATTTGTTTAGCTGATGGGTTTTAGAAACAGTTGGGCCAGGCCCATTTTCAGTTTGATGAAACATGGTATAGAATTTTAAAAATAAGGATCCTGTTTTGCAAATTCTATTTTATTAAAAATTTCGTTTAGTAAAAGTTTTAAATCTAGTTTAAGTTTAATTAGTTTATTAATATTTTGTCTTAACCTTGTTGTTTTGTGACGGACCGGTCAACTCATAAGGCGTGGAGCTTAAGGATTTAATAAGCTAGAAAGAATTTGATTATTTTCTTTAGCTTATTAAATCGGGTGGTTATCGTTTATTTGCGGCTCTTCAATTCGGTTCCATTTTCTATCCTTTTTCAATTCATTAGTGTAGCTTAGTATAAAATGTCTAGCTTAGCTTATTTGATCATTATGCTTAGTGAGTAGCTTATTTTTATGCTTGTTAAGTAAATTGGTGTTTAGTGAATTAAGTGTGAATTTAATAAGTGATTAGTGATTAATAATTTGCAAGAATTATTTAGTTTAGTGTTTTATTTAGTTGAACGGGCAAAATCCGTAAGATTAAGTAGGCATTAAATTAGTAATTAATTTTTCGATAAAAAGTCGTTTTCAATATTAAGCCAACGTTTTGAGAAATCAATTTATTAGACGGAAATTAGTTCATCATTAAGATATAAAATTTCACATTTAAGAATCTATTCTCACCTTTTAAACTTACTTAGACAAACATATTTTTCTTTCATCCTTATCTTGGGTTAGTTAATTTAGTTTAATCTAGTTTTTCAATTTAATTAGTTTTAAAACAAAAACAAAAATATTTGATATTCAAGCATCAAACAAAATGCTTTCGTGAATTTCAAATTCATCTCTCGTTGGGACACAAAAAAAAACGACATCCGAGGAAAAACTATTTACATTTCCTAAAGTAATTTTCAGACGACGAGATTACTTATATAGTTATATTACTCGACTATTCTTGTCCGGGACGAATCAATTACCTAAAATACAGAATTAAACAATTTATTATTTCCTAATTCAAGTGATCAATTTTCTTAAAATGTCTCATATAGAGGTCATTTTGTATTGCTTAGAAGTATGATAATCATGAAGTCACACGCCCTCGGTTGCCATTATACTCTGATATTTTGGAGGTGTGACAAATAGCCACATGAATACTTCACGATTATGAATATATTGGTCAAATATAATCACCTTAAATGTGGCCATAAACATAATTTTAGTCACACACTTGTGATATGTTGTGGCTATTGTAAAGGCATATAGTCACATGATCGTGCTAGAAGTAAATGTGACTATACACATTAGCTTTTGGCAAGCTAACACAAACTAAAATTTAAACATACATATTAAGTTACGTGACCATATGTTTTGGATTTTAGCGACACTTAAATAATGTGTGACAAAACTTTTAGTGTGACCATATATGGCATTTGGTCTCAGTGTTCAAGTATGTGACATATATTTGTCACTATTTATATGTATATCGTGACTAATGCTTCAACCTTACTTTTCATTTGTTACGCGTTCCAAATTCATATGTGGCTAAATAATTAGCAAAAGATAGCAGTCACCCTTAAATCATGTGTGACAAAACTTGACTGTATGATTTAGACACACAAAAAATTACTTCATGTGACCATATATGCCATTTTGGTCACATTGTTCAAGTGTGTGACATATATTTGTCACTATTTATATACATATCGTGGCATATATAATCATATAAAAAATTACCAGTTACCTTTAGCCACATAAATGTTCGAATGTGTGGCAATACAATTCTAATGGTCACACGCATCAAAATTTCATGTGTGGCTAATTAGTAAATGTTGTCTATTTTGGTACCTTTAGCCACATAAATATGTGAATGTGTGGCCGTTCCATTTTGCTCATGTGTGACCAAATCCCAGATTTGTACTAGTGTCACATGCTTTTTTCACCCTTTTTCACCTTTTATACTTTTTCTTTTTTCCAATTTTTTTATGCAAGACAAGGAAACAAATGAAATAAAACTTACAAACATATATAAACACGAGCATCCCCCCACTTGAGATCAACTATCTTCTAAACCTGACTTTCTTCAAATACCCTTTATCATAACCCGCGACTTTAACTAGTGGAACCAAAATTAACTAGCAATTCCCCGACTATGGACTTAAAGAAACTACAAGGTAGGCTAGGCGATTGGTGTAATGAAACAAACTTATATTGGGTTTAACAAAATGAAAGGAAAGGCTCAGCAGGTTGTACCAGGGATATCTTACTCTTAAAATGAGAGTAACAAAAGGGTTTCTGAGGGGGATTGACTAATCAATATGAAAAGCCAATATACATCAAACATAACATGAATGGATAGGCTATTTTGTGGTTAATCCTAAAATTTACCTTTTATCCTAGTTATACCGATTACACCAAGTTACCTTAGTGTAATGCTCATTTTGGTGGTCTCGAAAAGATATACAATGCCAAGTTCTAAAGTCTACTACAGTCACCGACACACTTATTTTTACTAAATTTTATATATAAGGGGAAAATGGAAAGGATTATCCTCACACAATGTAAATAAAGGGTAGGTGTGCTCAGTTAAGATTAAACTAGTTAAGTAATGAAAAACATGTCAAAATTTTAGAAATGAAACATTTTTCATTAAAAAATAGAAAAATAAAGGCGAAGAGAAATCAAGTGTTTTTTATTTCTAAACCCTTCCCCCCACTTAAGTTATGCTAAGCATATTAAATTTAAAAAGAAGGGTTAGAAATGGAATAGAAGGACTCCCCTGGATTTGGTCAGTATGAACAATAGCATGCCCTAAAACATGCTCCAAGAATGCTTCGTCGAGCAACATCCACGTCCCAACTTGAAAGACTTGGTCAATCATCTATGTACCTGAACTGACTTAATAACAACCATGTGCATCATAAAAGAGAAACTACAAGTAAAATAAACAAAGAAATAATAAACCTAACTTACTTTCATAGGAATCATGGTTGCATTTAGTGTATGCAACAAGCCTTTTAAACCACTCGGTGTCTCGAGTGGACGAGTAAAGTCTCGTGAGGGCTTATAGGGAACATACCCACAAAGTTCATGACAAAATATACAAGGTTTTGTGAAATTTTCCATTTCTATTTACCCAGTTCATATCTTTGTTTCGTGTGTTCCCCGGAGGAATTCGATCTCTTCAATCTCGGGATACCACCTAAATAACTATAACTGCGGCTAGAGAGTCAAATAGGTCGGGAAGAAGGAGTCTGAGGTTGGGTTGGACGATCTTTACCCAAGTGTGAACTTCAGACGACTCTCAAGCGGTTCCATTCCTTCTTACTGTACTTCTGGGTCAACCCAACCTGAATGGGAGGAAGGGGGTCAGCCAAACAGCGGTCCACTTTGTACGTTTGCTGAGCAGACCAATCAGTCATTTTTTTATAAAAAGAAAAAGGAAGGGAACTTCTCACCGAAGGAGGCAGTAGGAATGAAGGAGGCGGGAAGCTACCGCTTCTAGAATGGTTGCTTATCCTTTACTTTTTTAGAGCGTATCGCTATTAAAAAAAAGTTTATGTAATCGGAAAAATGGTTACGGTTGCGGAAACCAGAGAAAGTCGGGAACCACCGGTTACCTTTTGAATCAAAGTAGCGATGAGCCGAGTATTACGACTACAGGGGGAGAAGCAAAGCTTCGTAGACAGCTTCGCTTCCTAATCGCTTCTTTCTAGCGACCAACTTCTCAGTGGGTGGCTTGGTAAGCAAGCTACCTTCAGCATCGGTAAAATCCCTATCAATAATAGGTCGGAATGGCAGGGAAGGAAGCCCTCCCTACTTCAATGGAAAGGGGGGAAGAGCCCTTTTTTCATAGCCACTCCTCTACAACTACCTCTCAGCATCGATTACAGTCTCTTTCCCCATGTCAGACTACTCCATAAGATCAACAGTTTAGCCCAGTTGCTTCCCTTTTAGGCGCTTCCTCTAGTTAAAGAGTGAATTTGCTTCGACAGGAAAGTCGTTTCGATCCAATCCATTTTTAGGGTCAAATAAAGACAAAAAAGGATATGTAAGCCCTTCCTGCTCGCCCTGACTTAGCTGAACCAACACACTAGCGTGTTGCTTACCCAAACCCCCTGGAGGGGGAACCCTTAAGACTCCTGTTGCCATGAGAAACCTTCCTGAAAACAAAGTGGAGTGGTAAAGGCGAATGATCCGGTTTACCCAATTAGGAACAAAAGCTTGAAATTGCTTGATGGTTCTTGGTTTACAAGAATTTATTCTGCTGATGGTCTATCTACAATCATCCCTTATGCCCCAATTCGATCTGATTCAGGGCAGGAGCAGGCCGTGTATTATCGGTCTTACAGGGCCCTAAGAAGAATGATTCGCCGATCGAGAAATTTTCTACATGAGGGAACTACGGCGTAGTTGCATAGTGGCAGCTATGCCGTAGCTAAGTAACCTGGGCAAGCATTATTTCTGAAGCCCAGCTACGGCGTAGCCTGGGTATGTCAGCTACGCCGTAGTTACTTACTGTGGCTTTCACCATACGGATTATGTGGGGTATGCTATTTATTGCTTTTGTATGGGTCTCATATATTTGCAAAAAATTAAGATTAATATGGTTATATTCTAAAATATGAGTGAAATGAGTATTAAAACAACAATGTGTACTTTGTGCGTGTTGTTTGTTCTGATGTTTGACGCTAACTTATTCATGGTTTTATGATAATGGCATTATCAGTTCGTTAGACGATCGAACACTGCTTTATGGCAATCCAGTTTTCTATATACATTCTGTGTTGATTTTGTATATCAAATTTAAATATTAGTTGTTTGGATATGACAATTTTGTCTACCATTACGTCATATTTTTTAGGCAATACGATATTTGAGCCAAACTATGATTGTTATGTGTCTTGAATCCGAGTCATTATTTATCTTTTTATTTAAGCTACCTATGATACACCAAAATGATTATACTGATGTTAGTTTAAGAGTGTATAGTCTTTATGATGCTTGCAAAGAACTACTATGTGACAAGCAACATGGTATCTGGTTATTTTTCTATAACAAAACTAACATGTATTGATTTTATATGGTTTTTTTGTGTGCTCACTTTACTTTATTTGTATTATCAGTGTTTCTAAGTGCATCGTAACATGCTTTAAAGCATGATAGGTGGTTCTAAGTGCTTATTTTAAATGATTTTCATATATTGTAGTTATAATTTGTGAATTGTAAGTGCCTAGATAACATTAAATAATCTATATATTTTGGTATCAATTTCCATTATTAAATACTCATATTTACTATGTTTTTATAAGAATATGTACTTAATTGTTTCATTTTTTTGTTACTAGGTGATTCTTGGGCATTGGAACAAAAAAACGTGGAAATGGAATGAGACTTAAAGAATATCGTGTAACCTTCTGGACCAGACCTAAATTACGGCGTAGTTGTCCCGTCCTAACTACGTTGTACCCCTTATTGCTGCTAAAAGAAACCAAGTCTAGTCATTACACATTATGGCGTAACCACTCCGTAAGGATTACGCCGTAACTTGCATCAACATATGGAAAGATACTATTGACATCACAAATACAGCGTAACAAGATTGTTTTGGTTACACCGTAACTTTGGAAGAATTAAAAGCCGTGAGTTCAGAAGGATGTTATGGTGTAGCTCATACCTTTGATTATGCCATAACTATGCTATGTCTGGTGAATTATACAAGCATAAAGAAGACTATGGCGTAACCCATCACTTATGGTTACACCGTAACCAAGTCGAGCCTATATATACAAGCCCTAATTCAGCTGATTTTGTCATTCCACTTCACACAGCACTTAGAGGATGACTAGGGTTCCATCCAAAGGCGTTTTCTAGCATTCTTTAATAACTTTCAAAGGGAGATTTCACATCCAATCATCATTGTCATTAGTTATTCATTAAGTAAATTGTATCAAAATTATGATTAATTTAACCATTGTTTTATTCATTATGTTTTATGTAATTTTCAACATGAGTGGCTAAACATTTTAAGTGTTAGCCTTGTTATGAATCTAAGTATGTTATGATTCTTATTTCTTTATTTAATTCTTATTTTATATGGATATCTTATGTGATTATCGTATGATCCTTGCGTTTTGATAGTACTAAGGCCAGCGTATAGCTTGTTAGCTAGTGAGTATGTGTGAACAATTGAAAGCTAGTGTAGGAAGTTACTCGAGATGGGATGGCATCTATTTCGATTGTATGGGTTGCTAATATCACCACTTAAACTATATTAGGTACTTAAAAAGCTCGGGTAAACCTTTTATTAGTTGGCACCTAATGGGGGGTTTAAATGTCAAGAAGTAGGATTGTCAACATTAGATAAGTCCATATGGTAGTTGGGAACATAGTGACTATGAATTAGATGTCCAGCTTCCGTGAACAACGGGGTTGAGATAATAGGAATTATAGGTTGGGTTATGACTACATATCAGACTTAGTGATATTAGAATCACTATATAAACAGAGATATATACATTGTACTATGAAAGAGGATCATCGCATAAATATAGGAGTAACTAGTTTAGCACGATTTCTCCTTTTATAAGTTCACATCATTTTATTTTTGTCATTACTTTATTGAATTTTAGTTACTTAAACAACCTTAAAACGTGACAATTAAAACTCAGATTTTACACCGCCCATTAGCTCTTGGAAACGAACTTGGATTTACCAATCGAACACTATACACGACCGGGTTCTCTGCATGTTAGTGCATTGTAGATCTTAGGTAGAAGAGACTTTATAAATTTAAAAATAGATCAAATAAAACACGCATCAAGTTTTTGGCGCTGCTGCTTGGGAGCTAAATAGGTTTTTAAATTTGAGTTTTTGTATTTGTTTTTGTTTTTAAAATTTTGCATTTTTTCATTGTTTTTATTTTTACTTTATTTGTTTAATATGCATTTTGTCTTGTTGATTTTCACACGAAATTATAGGAGAAGTTGACATTGATACGCTCACGTTGGAGCACCACATGGCATTGTCCTGACAGAACCAAGGATGGGGTGTGGCTAAACTCGAGATTGGTAATAATGTATGTATTAAGATCAAAGCTTAGTTCAAGAGAGAATTGAGGGAAAACACTTTTTTCTGGAAACAAGGACGATGATGCTCATGAGCACGTGGAAAGGGTGTTAGATATGGTTAGTCTCTTCAGCATTCCTCAGGTTTGTCATGATGTGGTTATGCTTCGAGTGTTTCCTATAACAATAACTGGAGTAACAAAGTGATGGATGGATAGATTACCGACAGGTTTAATAGGCACACGGGCCCTTCTTGAGAAGGGATTCATTTAGAGATACTTCCCTCCTTATAAGACCGTCAAACATCTTGAGGATATTGATAACTTTACGAAAGAGAGCGACGAGACATTATACCATGTTTGGGAGAGGTACAATGACATGCTTTAAAGATGCCTGATACATGATCTTAATAGCCACTAGAAGGTAAACATCTTCTATAAAGGTCTGGATATCCTAACCTGTCAGATGCTAGATTCCTAAAATGACACCTACCCAAGTTCTTGATTCAATTCAAGATGTGTATGACCACTCACAGAAGTCGCATGAGGGAGCAAGTACTAGAATAACAAGCAATAATAGCTTAGATAGGATTGTCACTATTACAAACAAGCTGGATAATCTTGGACATGACATGAAGAAGCTAAAGGAGAATATACATTTTTATCCAAGTTGGTTGAAGAAATTGCAGGGGAATGCATCTTGACAAGGAGTGCCCTCTTACTGAAGAAGTCAAGAGAGTTGAGGAAGTTAAACATGGATTTAGGAGACCATCTGCAAACAATGCTGGAAACAGAGCTATATATCATGTGGGTCCATTAGGATACTACACTCGAGTAGACAACCGTCTACCTTTTGATGAAAGGAAATCTAGCCTTGAGGAAACGATAAACAAACACATAGAAGAGTCGACAAAAAGAAGAGTTGAAACCGAAGAATAGGTGAGGAAGCTTCAAGAGAACACGAATATGAACATAAGAAATCAAAATGATGCACTCAAAATCATGTAAACACAAATCAAACAATTGACAAAGGATTTCAAAAAAAAAGTTACAAAGGAGGCACCAAGCACGTCTACTCCCGTTGGTCATTGCTAGGCATATTCAAAGACGACGGGTTACCTAATTTTGATTCTTGTTCTAATTATACCAACGAACTCTTGAAGTTTCTTTTGTTATGATTATAATGCGCATGTAATAAAGAAGGAGATTAAGGAAGTCAAGAAAGAAGTTGTTTCTCATGAGTTGCCTCTTGTCAAAATACCCAAGCCACCTACATAATTCAAGGAGAATGAAGGATCGTCAGGAGTCTTGCCATGTCAACTACCTCTAAAGGAATTGTACCCAGGAACTTTTACTCTCCCTTGCCCTATTGGTAGTTTAAATATGTACGCTTTGGCTGATTTAGGTGCTAGTGTTAATATTATGCCATTTTCCATCTTTAAGAGTTTAACATTAACGAATCTGAAGGAAACAACTATGTTAGTTGAGATGACTGATATGTCTAAAAAAGCTCCTAGGGAATAGTAGAAATTATACTTGTAAAAATCAATAAGATTTTATTCCTAACTGATTTTGTAATTATCGATAAGGTAGGAGACCCTCACAAAACCTTGATATTAGGAATACCATTCCTCATAACCATTCATGCACGCATAAATGTTTTCAACAGACAAATTTTGTTACGGATAAGAGATGATAATTTTTTGTTTGATATGAATGCAACTATACATCATCCACCTAATTCTTTTGAAAAAGTTTATATGTCCGAAACAACCAAAGAGGAGGAATCATTTTATCTATTTGGAATAGTTGAAGATTTATTCTCATATGACTCTCCCTTTTGTGTTGAATTTGAAAATATAACCATATGTCTGAAACTGACGAAAGCGACGAAGACACCTTCGTTTGTAAGGATGATGTGCATGTACCAATCACGGAGCGCACCAGAAGGACTAAAACAGATGCACCAGGAAGGTCACATGGAAACTACACTCTTGTGAGCCAATTCTAGTTAGAAGTGGGGAACTGAATTAAGCTTGCCCAACATGTAACCCATATTTGAAAGAGTTCAATAGAGGGGATTCAATCTATGGAAAAAATGAAAATGGAGTCCCTAAGCAATGGGGATGTTTTTGTGATAACAAAAGACACGAAGTCAGATTTAAAGGCATAGATTTTTGTGATTGGTTTAGAATAAGGTTCGGAAACTCAGAAGTGGATAACAAAACCAAGGCCATGATGTATATCGAATGGTCAATACAAAATTATAAAGATCCGCGAGATGATTATAATAAAGAAGGTAGGAACCCCAAACGAAGTTAAGGTGTATCCTCATCGATTAGATTACGCCATAATTAATCTTGAGATCAAAAATGAAAGAGGTAATGACTGTGATGCACCAAATTCGTTCTTAGACCCCGATTCTTACTTTACTAGTTCCATCTGAAAAAAGGGGGAAGGATCAAAAGAGGTGAAAACAAAAACACATCATTGCGACCCCGAGCTGAAAGTATGCCCAAATGGTAAAGGATTTGATGAGCAAACATATAATCATTGGACTTATGATGGGAACGTAGAAGATTTTTGAGAAAGAAACAAGGAAAAGACTATCAAACCTAGGGCCCGAGATTAAACTTTTGAAGATTGGTTAAAGATTAAGTTCAGAAACATGAAGATTGACCAATGAATAAGGAGAAAGTGTTCAAAGATTGGGTGTTTGATAGTTACGATGAAGGGTCAAATGACCAAAGGGAAAACAAGGAACCATATTCCAGAGATTTTAGGAAATTTAGCTCAGAATTCGGAAAAAAATCGAGCATTTGGTAGAGGATACATATTACATGATACATGGGATAAGTGTGGTGAAGTGTGTGATGAGACACTCGAGTCTTGGTTTAAATATGGATTTAAGGAAGAAGAAAAAAGGGAATGCTCTATGGATGGGATACCTTACGACCCTCCAAAAGCGATGGTGGACACATATAAAGTAAAACTGTATTTGTTTGGTCACACGCAACATTTTCTATGCGTCAAAAAGAGGAACAGAGAGGGCTGCCCATTAGTAGGATGAATGGGGCGAGATTCAAGAAAGAAATAAGGAGAGAAATGGACACAACTAGACGTGTCCAAAGAAGGGCTTAGACCCAGGCTTAAGTCTAACTTAAAGACTCGGTACTAAAGAAAAGTGCTTGTCGGGAGACAAACTATCTTTTCCCTTTTCCTTTTTGCATAATTTTATTTTCATACTTTTGTTTAGGTTGGTGTCTTTTGTTTCATCAATTTTTAGCAGGTTTTCGACAGCAAGTGAAAGAAACGAGAAGTGAGGCCGGACAAAATCCATCTTAGTCTCGCTAATACAAAGTATGAAATATTGGAAGACACATCAGTAGTAACCACGGGCTTACATTGGTACACTCCAATTTCTCGCCGTAACAGTGGAGATCTCCAGTAATGACCGTTTTCCCATGATTCTACAACCTTCTATTTACGACGTAACTGGCCCGTTCAGTTACGCTCGTAACTAATCTCCTGTTGCATACACTTTTTATCTAAAATAATGAGTTCACAAACCTGCACCAAACTCCTTTAATTTCGTTACCAGAACTTTGTGGAGTAGTGTTCCTTGGATCAGATACCCTCATGAGACTTCCACTCATCCCACAGTCGGGACTACCGAGGGGTCTAAAAGCTGGTTGCATTACCTAAATGCAACCGTGAATTCCTACAAAAAGTGAGTTAGTTATCTGTCATTATTTTATATTGTTTTGATACTTTTTATTTTCTAAGTATGGTGCATGTGGTTGTTTATGACATTCAGATAATTAGAGTTTGCGCAGGTTCCAAAGCGTGACAACGTGTCCAATATGCAGTATCTTCGACCATAAGCAATCAAATTTAGGGAAGTCTTTTGTTCTAATTCTATTTTTCCTCTTAATTTTTATCATTTTCCATACAAATAGTCCAATTATACATTTAAAGTATTTGTGGGGGAGCTAGAATTATCACTTGACCATCTTATTTGCCATTATCATTTTTTCTAGTTTTGTTTTCTGCTCAATACTAGTACTATACATCTTTGCCGACATATACCAGTTACATTCCATTCGGCGACAATTACCTTTACACATCCGTTTCTACAATACATGAATGAATCCACTCTCCAATATTCTAGGTTGTGCCGATAGTAATTGTATACTTTGGACTTAGCCCGTATATCATTATAAGACCATAGACGAGTATTGCATTAAGTTTTTGATGACATCAAATAAAGTCTATTTTAACGCATCATTTATCCCATGTAAATTACCCATTTTGTATAATTATTGCGAGAATTGGTACTTAATTGTTTTTATTTGAGATTTGCAAGTTAATTAAGGATATACTTTACTAAAGATTAGCGAGCTAAAAAGCACAGCATTTTGTGGACAGAGCCATACGAAGAGGGTGAGACAACAGTCACAGATCTGAGCAGACAATACAGTGTACCAAATATTCCTAGACCTCTTAACCACGTATCAAGACTTAGATGACTAAATTAATCACAGACTGATCAGTAGTTAAACTATACATAACTTAAAAAGAGCCCAATTTCAACCCAACACTCACGGATCACATGTGCCAAATGGCTCTGTATCTGAGTCACTTTATGTGTGCAAGGTATGGATATGCAAATTAATGCAAGAAAACAGTCCACAAATCGTGCACTACTCTAGGAGACCACATGGACGAGTGTGATGAGAGTTGTACACTAGAACCTAAAGAAATCAAAGCGCAGCCAGAGAGATCATGCCTGCAGCATTCTACAAAGTCAACTGCAACACAACTGCCACAGCTTAGACCACAGTCAACTTACAAAGCCAGCACACCACTCTTTTGTTGAACCACAATGACTGTTTTTTGCAATTGGTGAAATTAATTATACTATTTGAAACAGAGAACAAACCATAACACAAGGTCCCGATAAGTAAATTACCATCATACTTATAAAAAGGCGCAGTTTATATACCCGGTCAAATAAACCCGTGACCCCCTTTCAGCAATCAATAAGCCAAACCCCCAACCCCCCTAAACGGCCGACCCTAACCTACTACCACCGATGAAACTTATAAAACAACATTTACTATTTACTATTCACACTCTTTTACCACCCAAATCGGATAAACACTCACCAGAAACACACACCGAATACTATCCACTCAAGAAACACTGACCGCTATTTCTACAACCACACACCCACACCCAAATAACCATAGGGTTTTAATGATTCCCTCACAACCCCATTAACCATCCATCACTATCAATATAAACCCAACCCACTCCACCCGAGCAGACAATCTAAGGAAATGATTGGGTGACTGCGTGTGACGGTAGTTGTGAGTAGTTTACACTCACAACACTAATCACACTCTATATCCACCACGTCAATGACCGCGGCTTGCACACATCACATGATCATAACGATTGAGATACTAGATCAAGGAGAGAGAAATGATGAAGGGCTGAGATAAGATGAAAGAAGGGTCTAGAAGATGGAGGATGAGCTCAAGCTTCGGGTATAAATACCCCCTCAATCCAGCAGTTAGAGGTGAATAAGAATTTTTAGGGTTAATTTTCGAGTCAGTTTACATAGTTTTTTTTAGTTTCTTCAAATGTAATTTTCATTTTAATGTTATGTAATTTTGTTTCAAGATTGTAAGAACTTTATTTCAGTTTTAATAAAAGTATTATTTCATATAAATTTGTGTCTTCATTTAAATTCTGTCAAAATATTTGTGTTTGTGTTTGTTATTGCTGTTCAAATGATGAAGGCTTGGAGTCTCTTGGAATTGGATGGCTGCTGAGACTCCAAGGGTTTTAGAGCTAAGGGTTAGCATATAGGTTAGATTAGGTTGTTGTTGGTTCGATATGAGCTTATGTGAATAAGCCATAAGCTCCCATTCAGCTTATTTTTCTACCCTGTTCTTGCTGGGTGGATCTAAGGTACACACTAGTTAATCGTTAATGAGTTTTACATTTAACTTTATAATTTAGTAGTCTTTATAAAGCTGTTTTGTTAATTATGGTTTTGAAATCTGTTAAATGATAGTGTAATAAGCAGTTGGGATTTGTTGATTTGAAATAAGCAGTTTCAATAAAGCAAGAAATAATTTGTCATACGGTTTTGAGGGTACTTGATTAAATTAGCTTTAGGTAAAATTTAGTAAGCCGATAAGCTTAGTAAAAGCTTATCAGCCTTCATAAGCCCATACAGCTTACTTTAAATAAGTATAAGTTGAGTTTCCAATAAATTTTAGCTTCTTAAAAAGTTAGTAAAATAAGCTGTTTCTATATAAAAAAGGGATGCTGATTGTAATTGATTAGAGGTTTCAGGGGCCTGTCTTGCATCTTTTTTAGTTTCTGTTAGTTTAAGTTTACATAGTTAGTCCTTCGTTAGTAGCTCAGTTAGTCCTTTGTTAGTTAGTAGTTAGATTGTTAAGTCCCTAGGTTAAGGGACTGCTTCTGTCAATTGATCAAACTTTGTGTTTTTTATATAAACCTAAATTTTCCCCGCCTACCCTTATCTTTCTGTTTTGTCACTTTCGGCCCATGTGTTTTGGTTAAATTGGTTAGGTTAATAAAAAATAGTTTAATTAAATAATAAAATTAGGTTTTTTAGTTTAATTAGTTAAATTAGTTAATAATTACTCATTAAAAATTAGGGCTTTTAATAAAATTAATTTTCTGCATTATTTCTTTTTATAAAAAATATTTTTATATAATTTTTAGTTTAAGTTTTATATTTTTAAAAATTAATTTTCGAATTTAGTTTTTAATATTTCATTTTCAAAAATCAAATAAAAAAATAGAAAAATTAGTAATAAAAATGTTTTTCTCATCTTTTTAAGTAATTTAGAATTAATTTAGTTTAAAAAGTATTTTTCTTAGTTTTTATCAATTTAATTTCTATTTTTAGAATTTAATTTAGATTAAATAGTATTTAATTCATAAAAAAATCCGAAAAGCCCTTAAAAAATATTTTTCTTTTTCCTAAAATTTTCTTTAGCATTAATTTAGGTTTAGGAATCTAGTTTATATTTTTAAGATTTAAATTGTATTTGTTTTCTTAAATGTCGCATTTTATTTACTTTCGTAATTAGTTTAATTTGTTAATTAGTTGTTTAATTGTGCCTTTAATATTAGTAGTATAAATAAATCAAAAATTCTCTTTGCTTCATTCAAATCAGGATCCAAACTTAAACGTGGTTTCAATTTCACTAGTCATTGGGGAAACGACCCGGGTGATCATACTTGCCCGGTCTAATATACGTATTTTATATTATATTATATATATCTTTTTGAGAGTGAATTTTATCAAGGTAACTTGGTAACTTTCTTAATTACTCTCGGGATTATATTTTTATGATATATTCTATAGTATAATAAACTGCAATCAAAGACCATTGCCTGACTTTAAAGAATACGTCGTATCCACATCAATGATACGCCGTATATAATACTTTGGTCAACGGAGAAAAACTAACTGGTTTTACCCAAAACGCCGTATCCATCAAGAAGATACGACGTATCCGTGCCTACACTTGACAAATAACCACGAAGGATTGAAGACCCAATACGCTGTATCCTGAAGACTTAATACTCCGTATCGAAGGTCAAACACCAGAAGATTCTAAAAGATATCAATCGTGGTCCTTACTCCAAGAAATCCCCAATACGCCATATCCCACATCGCCTGATACGGCGTATTGACCCTTTTCCAGACTCTATAAATACAACGCCCTAAACTCAGTTTTAGGTATGCAAGTGAAGCCCTAAACTACCAAGTCGACTATCAGACGAATAGAAGAGTACAAAAGGTTAGAAAAGAGCCTCAAGATCATAGAAAAACTCTTGTAATCTTCGCACAACCAAATGCGCATTCGGTTAAGGTTTCTTTATTTTAATCATTCATATATGAAACCGTGTGTATTTTTACAATGACTATCGGCTGATACCTTAGGTATCAGCAATGTTTATGAAGGTTTAATGTTTGGTTTGTTTATATCGATTGCTTAATTTATCGTTGATTGTTGATTATGTTTATCAATTTATACTTGTTTACGTGCTTAAGTATGCGACTTATCATTCAACTGGGTCAAGTCGTACATATTTAATGCGTTGCAACTTCGGTGTTGTTTGGGTGTAGGATAAGAGTCCGGGATAGCTCTCCACATCTGCAATTTATATATATAGAGTAATAGGATCACAAATATTGACCTATCTTTACCATTGGTTTATGTGAACAAGTTGGACTAGCAGGTGACCTGGGATCAACAAATAACGTACTAATTCCTTTGGTAAAGACTCAGACAGTAGACTAATAGTATATAAAGAGCCGTTAAGCAGTAAGTGGGTAAAGTCTTCATGAGCTATGTTTTAATAAGATCACCATTATTAATCTCCTAAGATAGATTATAATCAGCAAAAAGGATGCTTTATGCGGGTGCGTTTAATTGTGATAGAATTAGCGTGTCTAGGTTTTAGGAAGAAGTACCGCCTAAATCTAGGAATGATATGCCGCCTCGAGATAAGCACTCATTGCACTAAATAAACAAACCTGCGTTTTATCGGATTACTCATGGTTGATATGTTTTCCTTATATTAGTGTTTGACCGCTCCTCTTTCATTTGTTTATCTTCTTGTGTGTGTTTATTACTTTACTTGTCATCAAAACCCTAGATTAGATAACCCAAACTGTGCCAGTCTCTCAGACTGAAACCCCCCTTTTATCATTAGTTTAGGTTTAACTTAGGTTTAACATAGACTAGAACTAACATAGATAACTAAAATACTAGTAGACTTAAGAATTAACGCTCTCGCTCCTAGTGATCGACACCCTACTTACCAACGAAGCTACATCTGATCGGGTACACTACCCATTAGAGTGTTGTTTCTAGGTATAGTCGGCATAAAAGAAATAGTAAAACTTGATAACAAATAAATACCTAACCACGACGACACATCAAGTTTTTGGCGCCGTTGCTGGGGAGTGAAGTTGTTTAGTTCTTGTTTTTATTAGTGTTTTAGTTTAGATATAGTTTAGTTTAGATTAATTTGCATATTTGTGTGTGTTTGATTTCTGCATTGTATATTTTGCATATTGTATGCTTGCGTGTTTTTCTGCATTATTACAGTTCGCTATAACTTTTTGAGTCGAATACTGAATACGACGTATTCAACTTATTGGATACGATGTATAAAATTTTTCCAAACAGCGTATTCGAATTTTGCATATTGTATACAGCGTATTCGACTCCAAACATCCATACGGCGTATTCAGTTTACTGAATATGGCGTATTTGTCTATTTGACCATTTTCTTTCCTAGCAATTTTGTTACAGGAAATGGACGACCCCAACATCACAATGGAAGAATATATCAGGCTTGAGGAAGTAAAATCTCGTAGGCGTGGTAAGGTGTATAACTGGAAAACTGCTACGTATGGTAAGATCTGGTGTAATGAAGACGTTCACGACATCAGATCTGTTGAATCTGAATTCCTAGCTATATTCTATAATGACGCGTTAACATCTGAAGTAGCGCTCTCATGTGAACCCACGGTAAGTCCTCTTAACAACAATCAAATTGACTTTAGAATATTGTTTGACGAATTCGACGATGAAGATTACACGTTAATTTATGACAAAAATTCATTTTTCTTATAAAATAATTTATGTCGATGATTTGAAAACGGATTCGAAAAATGATAATGATAAAGTTAATATGCCTTCGTTTTCGTCATATGAACCCACGGTCAGTTATTTTAGATGATTTTGACTACTTTAAAGATTTTGAGAAAGAGTTCCCAGCCATTGCCTACAATGATGCTCTAACATCTGAATTAGATTTCTCACCTGAACCTACTGTAAGTCCTCAACATATCGATGAATTTAATTTGAAAAATGAAACATCATTGTCTGAATGTGATGGTGAGGAACAACACGTTATATACTTTAACGATCTATTTCCTTTTAATGTAATTTATCCCGATGATTAAAAATTGGATAAGGACAATGATAATGATAAAATCGATATCAAACAGTCTTCGGGGGATAATGTAATAAATACCGATGTTTTTACCGATGTTGGTGCCTATGCACAAGTGTCAAATAAGCTTTTCGAAACAAGTCATGATTCAATTAGTAAAATTTTTCAATGTGAAAAGTTTTATTAGTGAAAAGTTTTATTAAGGAATTAAATGTTAATATCGTGACTTGGAATTATCTTAACAAAGGGATGTCATTCATTTTTATAATTAAGAATCTTTATGTGGCATTTGGCATCCCGTTCGACCCTAAATTTTTTTATAAGGATGGGATTAAATTGGGGCAAGTCTAACTTAAAGACTTTTCTGTAAACAAAAGTGCTTGCCGAGAGACAACCCAGAATGTATTTTCAACTTTCTTATCAAGTCTGTCTTCCCAGACTGTCTATATGGCGTATCCAAACCCCATGGATACTGCGTATTGACTACCTGGACGTTGTCCAGTCTTTATTTTTCCGCAATTTAAACTTTATTGTCAGACTGGTCCATATGGCGTATTCGTTAAACGAATACAGCGTATTTGACTTCTGACCCGTTGTAACGCCCCGACCCAAAAGGGTAGAAGTATTACAAATATGGTGTGACATCAAAGGCATACATAATCATAACACAAGAATATTACAAATATGTGACACACAGGCGCACTACATACTAACACAAGATAAACAGCCAACGATCTAATAAATAACAAAGGAAAATAAGCTCAACCCGGACTTAAGGTACATAAGTTCCATCAGAAGACAAACATTCCAAGTGAAATAACAAATGTCTTGAAAAGAAACAATTCATATATCAAAACTAAGATCTCTAGGGTAAGTCCACACTCAGCACTCATAACCCGAAAGCAAACCCCAGCTCCTAGCTTAAATACATGCCGCAGGAAAAGAAAATGCGGCTGAGCTTATAAAGCCCAGTGAACAGATATATATAATCGAACGCAAAAGATAACGGAAAATCAAAGGATACAATACAAGGTACAAAGGATATCACAAGACATGATCAAAGAATACAAATGTAAGGTAAGACAAATCAGAAGATCAAATCATAGTGTAAGGTAAGATGAATCAAAAAATCAAATCAAGTCCAATTACCAAGCCCAAACAAATCATATCATAGTAACCATGGAGTAGCTAGCTCCAAATTTCTGTGAAAGACGTGGAATGCACCCAAACATCAGTCACCAAATATACATATATCATAAGGTCATAATCCATCGAATACAAAACAAATCTAGGATGCATCCATACGCCCCTTAAACAAATAGTAGTCTTCATAGTGCACATATAATATCAAATGGGGGACGGTATGAGAAATCACTCACTCACACATGAGTCATGCCAAAGGTGCATCAATGACACGGCCATGTTACCTTCATGGCTAGGAAACAAATAGTGGCTTGGTTCTCAAACTGAAGGGTTCAAAGCAAAGTCATATCAAAGTTCATTTCAAAGGGATCATAGCAAAGGTTCAATGTCAAAGGTTCAAATATCAAAGGTAGCATAGCAGGGTTCAAATAGAACATAATAACAGATCATATAAGAAAGCCAAGATAAAAGGCTCAGAGCAAATGTAGCAAATCACATAAGTAATCAAAGATAGAGAGAAAAGTGTCATGAGAAACCTTAACGATAAGGTCAGAATATCTGTACCTTATTCCGAAGCAAAGCAATAATCAAAGAAAACACCACAGGAATATCAAAATCACTCCCTCTTGACCGAACCTAAAGAAATGATGAATTCGAATTACAAACCATTCATTTAAGTTATACTTTCTATTTTTAGTAACTTTCCATTTTTAGTAACTTTCCATTTTTAGTAATATTCATCATTTGAGATTCTATTAAGAGTTTAAAATAGCTTAGGACTTAATATGCAACCTTACAAGTTTAGGGTTAAATAAGAACAACTTTCTATATTTTAGGGTTTAATATTGCAAAATCAACTATTTTTCAAGTAAAAGTACATAAATACAAATTTCACATTTTATTCAATTATACCTTCCATTTACTTATGTTAATAGTCAACACCCTTAATTTTTCATAATTTACATATTTAGTCCTTTTGGTTATAATTAATTAAAACAATATCTTTAATATCCATATTTTACAAAACAAGCCCTTATAGATTCAATATGACCATATACATACTTATACATGAAAAAACAAAACCAAACCTTCCACTTTTCAGAATTTACAATTTTAGTCCCTCTATTTTAATTAATTAATTTCTAATTACTTATTATATGTAATTAACCATTTTAAATCCAAAATAATATCAATATGACCTTTTATACCCCCCAACTTATTTTATACAGAATATAATAAATATAATAACATGTCTAAAATAGGCCTCATAGTTTCAGAAATTACAAATCACCCCCTTATACTTTTAATAGCAAATCGGATAACTCATTAAATCCACAAAACCCTAATTTAATTTTTCCCAATCACAAACACAATTATTACCCAATAATTAGTATTTATTTCCCCTAGAAAAATTATCAAAACCCTAACCCTAATTTTATTTCTTTCCTTTTTCCTTTAATTCGAAATTGGCAAACAAAGATAAATACCCAATAATTATTCAAATCCTTCCTAAATTTTTCCAATAATTTATCTGAGTCATATATGATATAAAAAACCTTATAAAAATATAAAATCAATTTTACAAATAATTTTTATGCCGATTTCATAATTAGCTAAAAATTAGGGTTTCAAACATGTTTTAATTTATAAAATCATTATAAAATGCATGAACATTTTTCTTAAGCATAGAATGAATTAATATGATGAAAAATGAGGTAAAACAATACCTTTAATGATTCTTTATGATTTAATGAATTTATAGAACCCGGTTGTGGTTTTCGAACCCAAAACAAATACCACAATCGAACCAAGCACTCTACAATCTTCCCACTATTTTTCCCACCTTCCTTGATCTTTAAAATACCTTAGAAAAATCGTGCTAGCCCTTGGAAAATTTTGTGCCAGCACTTTTTAGATTTTAGGGTTTTCGGGAATTATGGTTTTTAGGATTTAACAAATAAAAATGTATAAAAGAGATATAATAGATATCTTGGCCGAGTTTTAGGGTTTTGAAAAGACTTAAATCTGATTTTATCATTTGCCAAATTATTTTGTAATTATCCATATTTATTTTGATTTAATTTGTAAAGTATACATAAATAAATATTAATAATTTCGGCTTCTAATATATATACATAATATTAATTATTTTTCTTACATAATATAAAGTATTTTAAATCTTACAAAAATTTCATAATTGTCACATGTTGCATTTTTATAATTTCTAACATTTAAATGAAGTTTATTTAAGCTTTTATGGAATTTTCTTGCATTAGGGGTATTTTGGTAATTTTACACTTGTTGAGATTTTTAGGTTTTACAACTTCTTCCCCTCTAAAAAAAATTTCGTCCTCGAAAATTGAAATGAACCGGAATGGAAACGAAACGAAAACATACCAAACTAGACAAAGAAATAAGGATAACTAGCTCGCATAGACTCTTCGGTCTCCCAGGTAGCCTCACGCTCCGGGTGATTATTCCAAAGAATCTTCACAAAAGGAATGACTTTGTTTCTCATGACTCTCTCTTGCCGATCCAAAATGGATTCAGGTTCCTCGGACAAAGACATATCAGGCTGAATCTGATCAAAAGGATAAGATGCGACATGCAATGGATGATAATGGTATCCCCTCAAAAGAGATACATGAAAGACATCGTGAACGTGCGATAACTGCGGAGGAAGCGCCAGACGACTTAGATGCTATATATAAACTTGTGATGGACATATATCAAGATAAGATCCCTGAAGGTTTTGATAAAGTTCTTTGGGGAGATTTGATAGTAATGTTCAATCCAGATGAACAAGATGAGTTTTTGAACTCACAACATGAATGGAAAGCAATCAGTTGGAAGCTGCACAGTTCCTC
>BQNB010029622.1:29319-55602 GCA_026074375.1 Tanacetum coccineum
CTAAATAGCAAGGCTTTTAGGGTATACAATTTAGAAACCAAGAGAGTTAAAGAAAACCTGCATATAACCTTTTTAGAAAATAAACCAAATGTTGTAGGGAAAAAAACCTAATTGGCTGTTTGATCTTGATTATTTAACTAATTCAATGAATTATCAACCTGTGAGATCAGAGAATCAAGCTAACAAAACTGCAGGTCCAAAAGAAGCTAATCATAGTGCAGGTACACAAGATAATATTGATGCAGGAAATTCTGAAATGGAAGCTGAATCTGCTCAAGACTACTTTGTACTACTAATATGGTCTTCTTATACTTCAACAGTCAAAAGATCAAAAGCAAAGAATGAAGGTAAAAATCCTAATAAGAATACTAGTTTAAAGAAAAATGAGGAGCCAGTAGATCAGGAGGATCAAGCCTTTTTGGAGGAGCCTGAAAGGCTTAAAAGACAAGAAAAGGAGGCTAATGATGCAGCTGAAGCTCTTAGAAAGGAGTTTGCCCAAGATACTAAGGATTTGCTTCTTCAAGCAGGAGCTGCTAGAGTTACCAGTACTAACACAAATAATACTGCTAGCACACCAGTTAGTACTTCTAGTCCTTCTGGTAGACTATACTACTCTGATCTAAACAACCCTGACCAAGATGATTCTTAAATACCTGCTCTTGAGGATATTTATGACAATCTAAGTGATGGTATTTTTACCAATGCATCTTATGATGATGAGGGTGCAGTGACTGACTTCACTAATTTAGAATCCACTATGAATGTTAGTCCTATTCCCACATCGAGGATCCACTCTATTCATCATTCAACTCAAATTCTTAGAGATCCAAAATCAGCAGTTCAAACAAGGAGCCAAGTGAACAAAAGTTCTGGAGCCCATGTTTTTGGAAGTTATACTCATTCTAGTTGATTTGATGATTATTTGGAGTTCATTATGTCCTTTGGAATGAGGATTGAAGGCTACATATGGTACTAAGCTTAGTTAATACTACTAAAGAAACTTGGTACTGCTGGTACAAAAGTTAATACTGCTAGGCTTGGTTAGTGCTGCTCAAAGATGTTTCAGGATGGTTTTGTTGCTTGGATTGGGTAAAAAGATGCTATTTGGATTGGTATTGAGGGATAAAAATGGTAGCTAACAAGTTAGTGCTGCCAGGCACAAAAGTAGTACTGCCAGGCAAAGATAGTGCTGCCAGGCAAAAGTTTGTGCTGCTTGTTACCGTTACTATTGTTTGAGAGTATAACAGATTTTCATTAATTAATTATAACCATTGAGATATTTCCGCCAACAACTTGCGTATAGGGGTCTATGAATTGAAAATTTTTGATCTTTCCTTCTATAATACTCTTTCCTTAAGATAAAGGATCAAGTTTACTTAGTCGGTCATCTCAAACCCTAACGCAATCTCTACAAAATCTCAATTAACTTTACCAAACTCTCATATTCTCATAACCGAACCAATCCTAGAGCATACTCATGGCTAGTTTAAAGTTTGTCGATCAACACAACATGGTCGCTTGTTTGGAAAAGAGTAAAGAGAATACAGAGTTTCATCAGATAGTGGACTTCCTCTCTGCATGCTCAATCAATTATGCTCTCACTGTAAGTCCCACTATTTATGCTTCTTACATTGAACAGATTTGGAATACTGCTACTTCCAAAACAGTCAATTCTGTGAAGCAAATATATGCCATAGTTAATGACAGGGCAGTAGTAATATCAGAATCATCAGTAAGGAATGATCTTTTTTTTTGATGATGAGGATGGTATTACTTGCCTTACGAATGATGAAATTTTTGAAAATCTTGCATTGATGGGGTATGAACAACTTTCAACAAAACTTACTTTTCAAAAAGGTTCATTCTCTCCATAATGGAAATTCCTGATACATATCATTCTTTATTGCATAAGTTCAAAATCAACTGCTTGGAATGAGTTTTCAACTAATTTGGCTTTAGCAGTTATATGTTTGGCAAAGCGTCAAAAATTTAAATTTTCTAAATTAATTTTTGATGGTATGTTGAGAAATTTGGATCCTAAGAAGTTTTTAATGTATCCAAGGTTTTTACAACTCTTTTTGAATAATCAACTTAAAGATTTATCAGAACCTTTTAATGATACATATGAAACACCATGCCATACTAAAAAGGTTTTCACAAACATGGCAAGGAAGGGTGTAAAGTTTTTAGGAAAAGTAACTCTACTCTTTGATTCTATGTTGGTGCCACACCAAGCACCTGAGGGTGCAGGTTCAGAACAACCCACTAAACCCCAACCAACACCCTCTCCTACTCACCCTAGTATAAGAGACCAACCCCCTGTGACTGTCTCATCATCTAGCCCTGACACTACACAAGACTCTAGGGACTCTTTAGATGACACTAATGGGAGTAAAGGGACTCAGGTTAAGTCATCCTATGATAGTCCTCTTTCAGGTGATCACACATCTGAAAAAGTTGAGGGTGGCTTGAACCTAGAAGAGTTATTTGTTCTTTGCCCTAACTTGTCCAACATGGTTCTTGCTTTGGAAACTTCTAAGGATGCTCAGGCTGCAGAGATCCTTAAATTAAAGGATCAAATCAAGAAGTTGAAAAGGAAGTGTAAGCCAAGCATCTCACACCACAAGGCACGGTTAAAGAGTGTGAAAAGGTTATCAATGAAGAAATGGTTGGGAAGGAAGGAGTATGTATCCAAACAGGGGAGGAAAAATGCCAAACCTATACCAACTTTGGATACCTTTGATGATCTTGATGCTGATAGTAGGGATTAAATAGAAACAGGGGATGTTGTAAAAGAAGGGAGGCAAAGTAATGAAACTGGGGAGCTTAACAAGGGCAGTGGTGATAAAGGAGGAAGTACTAAAGAATTAGTTAGTACTGCTGTACCTAAAACAGTTAGTACTGCTAGGCCAGATCTTAGTACTGCTAGGCCAGATCTTAGTACTGCTAGGCCAGATATTGATGCTGCTAGCCAAGAAGATATTGCTGTTGAGCCTAGAACTCCTCCTACAACAACAAGTATATTTGATAATGAAGATATCACCATGGCTTAAACTTTGATTAAGATGAAAGAAGAGAAAGCTAAGGAAAAAGGAGTGTCAATTAAAGATATTGAAGATTCTTTAAGACCTGCAAGATCAATCCTAACCCTAAAGCCACTTATAACAATTGACCCTAAAGACAAAGGCAAAAGTGTCTTAGAAGAACCTGAGCCTGCAAAAAAGATGACTAGAAGTGATTTTGATGCTGCTCAAATTGCAAGAGATGCATAAATCGCCAGACAGTTACAAGTAGACCTGCAAGCAGAGGTAGAAAGGGAAAGACAGAGGGAAGAAGAAGCATCTAAGGCTGCTATAGATGAGACGTATGATGAAGTTCAAGCAGGGATTGATGCTGATGCATTGTTTGCAGCCAAGCTTCAACAGAAAGAAAGAGAGGAGTATATAATTGAAGAGAGAGCAAAGTTCTTGGCTGAAACAATTGCTGCTCAAAGAAAATTCAGAGCTGCACAAAGATCTGCTGAGATTAGAAGTAGACCGCCAACTAAATCTCAACTGAGGAATTTGATGATGACGTATCTGAAGAATATGGGTGGTTACAAACACTCTCAGCTGAAGTCAAAGACATTTGCAGAAATTCAAGGTTTGTATGAAAGACAGAAAAGGGTAATTGATGATTTCATGCCTATGGATTCAGATGATGCAGTAAAAGATTCTAAAGAAATAGCTGGTGTACATAAGCAAAAGGTTCTTGAAGAACCTAATAATACTAAGGTTGAAATTAAGCAAGAAGGACATGAAGAGAGTATCAGGAAAAGACCAGGCAGAAGACTTAAGATGAAAGCAACAACGAAGTCTAAAAGACAAAAGACTGATGCTGATCTTAAAGAGGAAGAGAAACTAAAGGCTTTTCTGAAGATAGTTTCAGATGAAGAAGAAATAATAGATTATGAAGTCCTAGAGAAGAGGTTTACAATCATTGACTGGGAATCAAAATTCTATGATTTTAACAGACATGGAGCAGAGTGCCTCTACTAGAAAATCTTTAGATCTTATGGAAGTTCTAGGTGGATTAAAACCTTTTCTGAAATGGTGACAAGGTTTGATAGGCTAGATCTTGTGGAGTTATATAATCTGGTGATGAAAATATTTGAAACAAATACTCCAGAAGGTGTTGATCTAGTTCTTTGGGGAGATTTAAGGATAATGTTTGATGCAAATGCAGAAGATGAACTCTGGCAGAATCAAGAAAGATGGAATCTTAAGAGCTGGGATTTATATGAAAATTGTGGTGTTCATACCTTGATACTGGAAGATGGTACTGAGATTCATATGCTTGCAGAGAGGAAGTATCCACTCACAAAAGAAACACTTGAGAGAATGCTTTCTTTGAGGTTAGTAGCTGGGACTGCAAGTGAAGATGCTTATACTCTGCTTAGATTCATTCAAAAGCAGATTGATGAGTATGGAAGCCATGATGGAGGTGAGAAGGATCTTTAAGTGTTGGTTTTATCACCACACAACAAATGGTCATCAGTTCACCATGTCTAACAGACATCAAGAACTGGCTAGTCCAGAGCAAACGGCTTCTGGTAAAGACTTCTCAAATCCGTTAATAGCTGATAGTTTGCTAAAAACTATATGGTTCTCAACTCACCATGCTTCACAGTAAAGAGTTGGCTAGTCCAAAGCAAACGGCTCTTGGTAAAGACATCTCAAATCCGTTGATAGTTGATAGTTTACTCAAAACTATATGGTTATCAATGCACCATGTTATTGCAATGAAGCATTGGCTATTCCAGAGCAAACGGCTACTGGTAAAGAAATATCAAATCCGTTTATGGCTGGTAGTTTGCCAAAAACTACAAAGCCAACTTAGTTGGTGTAGCTGTGTTGCTGAGATGCTGAGATGGTGACCAAAGACTGGAAGCTAAAGAATTTCAAGTTTACTAAGTAACAAAAGAGTTCAAGAAAAAGCAGATTAAAGAGTAGCAGTGTGTTTGGATACATCCTCCTAGTGTTCAAGAAGCTCAAACTGAAGAAACATGAAGGTTAACAAGTGAACATCATGTTTAGGGGAGGATTGTTGGGTTTCAGAAGTTCCTACAACTTAGTGCTGCTACTTATACAAGTTACTACTGCCAGTTCTACTTAGTGCTGCTGATGAAGAATGCTATAGATTCAAGAAAATAGACTAAGTAGTTAGTACTGTTAGTTATAAATAGTTAGTACTGCCAGTACATTGTTAGTACTGCCAGTATAGTTAGTGCTGTTAGTAGTAAGTTAGTACTGCTAGTTAGTACTGTTAGGAGATATGCATGAGTTATTATAGGAATAGATATGCATTATCTCTTCACACGTTTTGTAAGCCCATTAGGGTTTTCCTTGGTGTATAAAAGGAACCCTACGGCATTAGTTAGAGATAAGTTTTCACATACAAGTTTTCATCAAAATATATAGTTAGTAATCTGTAACCTAGCAGATTAATAGTAATCAAAGTTCTGTTTTATTCATTGTTCTTCTTAGCAATATAAGTTAGTTTCCGCATAACTTATATTGTTCATAGTCATTGTTTCTCTTGTAGTTAGTTTGGATCTATCCAGATTAGCTACCACCCTTAACAGGCTAGAAAGATCTATTCAGATTGGGATCAACAAATATCAATAAGCCAAATCAAGAACTGAATAAGCTACAATCCAGCAATAAGCTCATAGAATAAGCGAAATCAATCTAAAAGCAACTTATTTAAAATAAGCAATGAGTAAAATCTTAGGACGAGATCAATACGCGACTTAATAGGATAAGCTAGTTTTAATCCAAATAAGTACAAACAAGACTAATAAGCTACAAAAATCTGATCCTCAAACCAAATAAGCAATACGAAATCAGCAACTAGAAATCTAAATAAGCTAAAAGCACCTAAACAACTTAAGTCACAACTCAAATAAGCAAATAATCTAAAATAAAACTCTAGAAAAGGATATAAGCTATAACGAAAGCAAATTAGCTATAAATAGCTTATCAAACTTTAACGAACAACTTTTGAAACATAAACAAGATTTAAAACTAGAAATAAGCTCTAACTTAGCTTATTATAAAAGCTTAGGATCAAAACTTAATTAGGATTTAAAAGTGTGTATCGTTTAAGCTTATGAAAAGCTTATTTGATTTAAACTCTTAAATCGAAAAGAAGTTTAAAAATAAGTTGAATATTAAGCTCAGAGAAGTAGAGCTTATTCTTCTACGATAAGCTTAGAGAGAAAGATCAAATAAGCTAAAAAGCAACTCAACCAAAAGCCAACATCTTCATTAATCAAACAATAAACTTGAACAATATCCAATAAGCTCACGAATTAAGCTTTTTACAATAAGCCAGAAATACAAAATAAGCTAATCTAATATGAAAATAAGCTAAAAACTAAAGAGAAAACTTTAAAAAAAATCTAAAATCTAATACTTAAAATGAGAGGGGAGCGTGTCTATTTATAGCCAACTTTTGGGGGTATATTTGTCAATTTTCCAAAAACGCGTAATCAATCCCTCCAATCATTTGCATTTATTTCTTATCCTCGGATTGCATTCGTGAATTCAGTCGGATCTACCATTGGATATAGGACACGTGTCCTTGTCATGCGTTGATAAACCGCACACAAAAATCATAACACAATCCTCGTGCCTCTCTCTTTTGAAATCAGATATGAAATAAATGTATTGTGCCACATGTCATTGTTTGATTTGCTAGAATCTTAATAGTGGGAAAGCACGTGACAGCGTTTGATTTATTTAAGTGGCACGTGAGGTTCATTTCAAAAGTAACAAATCTCATTTTTTCTATTTTGAAGTTGGGCCGAGTGTTGTTGGGCTTGGATTTATTTCAACACGTTGGGCTCATAGAATGTATGGGCTGGCCCAGCCCATATAACGGGTCACGGGCTGGCCCAAAAAATAATGCAAGCACCGTCAAACTCGTAATCGCGTGCTCTTTCCAATGGCATGCTCGGGAAATTTTTCCGACTTTGTCTTGATCTTGAATAATAATCACTCTTGATCGAAACGAACCTGAAAATTCCCGTTTTTGCTTTGTTTTCAATCTTTTTTACCTGCAAGACTTAAAAACACCAAACATACATATTTGCACGATAATTATCCATATTTTAGCATTTTAAGTCCGATTAATAGTGTTTTCCAGGATAATAAAGATGTGTGTTTAAGCACACATCAAATTCCCCCACACTAAGCCATTGCTGGTCCCACACGCAATGTTTATAAAACACGCCTGGAAATAAATAATTAAACCACCCTTTAACCTATGACCCCTCACAATCAAACAAGAACATAAAAGGTCCATTAAGAAGGTTCAAAAATCATATATTTCCAAAACGCCCCTGTTTTGACCACTTATTAAAATAAAAGAAAAAGATTAAGATAAATTTATCTAATAGGATTTAAAAATAGGAGTTCGTCATCCTCAACTTTTCACAATCCCCAAACTAAGCTTAAAACGAAATCACAGCCAAATATAAGATTAGATGCTAACACTACTCATAAATGCTAATTGTGTAAGTATAAACATAACTTTTCACTTTCTTATTCCTAAATCCTCTAAGGAATTTTATTATTATTATTGGTGACAAATAAATTATGTCATTATTAATACAAAGTAAACCCGGTTTAGACCATAATTAGTTTGAAATCCTTTCCTAAAGAGACGATATGGTGAGAATAAGGTCCACATTAAGGTTCTAAATTCGTATGATTTAGGGGTTATCCTTTTTATTTCATTCGAAACAACTCAACTACGAGTCCAGAGACGAAAGCTTTATTTAGATAACCCTAGAGTCGAAATTTGGCTTTATTATTATTATATTGCAACAATATTAGCCTTCGGTCCTTTAAACAACTGACACTTCGGGCGTCTTAACCGACAGAGCCAGTAGTCTTATTTCGACCTTAGAAATTTCCTCTACATTTTTTAAGGCTGCAACATCGGGCGTCCTAACCAACAAGATGCAGCAGACTTTTATTAGTCTCGGATTAACATTATTATTATTGTTACCTCCACCCTTTAAACGACTGCAACATTGGGCGTCCTAACCGACAAGATGCAGTGTTCTTATTTCGGCTTCGGTTTAGCACATTATTATTATTATTATTATTATTATTATTATTATTATTATTATTATAGCTAAATTTCAAGTCCTATGGTCTTTTAACTACCTAGACAACGGGTGCGAATCGTCTGAATCGGTAGCCTATTTCCCCACAACAATGACAGAACCTCGATGTGTACCTTACTTTTACCAGAAGGAATCTCTACGAAGGGATTTAAACTAAGAATCGCAAAAACCAAAGTAACTTTATTTATTTAACAATTATATAACGTTTATTAAGCTGGTGTGAGCAAAAAGCCACAATTAACCTCTATGAGCTCTAAATAGATCCAACTACTCCACGCTTAGCATCTAACTTATATTTAACTCTATCATTTTTCGTTCTTTGAAAAAATTTAAAGTTTAGCAAACGCTTAGTCTCGAAAGCTAAGGGGAAAGCTAGAGTGCGAAACTCGGTCAAGTCAAAAATCTCCTTAGTTCTAGCCTACGGGCCTTTAAACATTTTTATCATTTTTTTTTAATTTTTTTAATTTTTTTTTTGATGATAAAATAAAGCAAAAAATTTGGTTAAAACGGGGTTGCCAGGGACACAGCAAGGCACAGGTAAGATCATATTTTGGCAGAAATCCCCTCCACACTTAGAATGGAACATTGGCCTCATTGTTCAAAAATATCGGGTTTTACCCCCCAAACTTAGGACGAAAAGGCAAAGCAAATAAATTCCAAGTGTGAAGGGCGAAATAAATGGTATATTGTATATATAGATTGATATATAGATATATATATTATATATATTATATATTTGATCAGGATTCAAGGATTCCAGGATATAAACATGATGAGGATCAGAGTCCACGTGATTGGAGGATGTTAAACAGAACGAAATGGTCTTACAGATCAAAGGGAATCCTGCAAGCAAAAACAAAAAACCACGAAACACAACAAGGATAGAAGCACACCCCCACACTTAGGCTAAAAATACACCCCTCTTATTCATTACTACGATTAAACTACTACAAAAGAAACCTAATGTATCATGCTTCTTATTTTATGATTAAGGTTATCACTGGTGCTACGAGAATGCGCTGTTTTTGCTGAGAGTCTCTAGCTTGACTCTTGGGTTATATTGAATTCTTGGTCAGGGTCTCATGTCTAATCCATCACCCGATATGAGGTGATGATGGTAATAGCGATACATTACCTCCTTAGGTGAGTATGCAGCAGGACGGGGTGATGACATATGATAAAAACCAAAAGAAGGGGTCTCCATCACCCTCGTTGTTCCCCCCGATTATGTTAGGGAGAAGAAAGGATCAAATCTTTCTACTTCCCTTAAGCAAATCTGGTCAGGATCAGGAAGTGGCGTGACTAACAAAGTAGACTCATCAATAACTGGAGTCGACTCAGGGGGGTCCAGACCACTAATGTCCTCAAACTCCTCATCAAAAAGCGAATTATCATTACACAAGGTAAAATCATCATTAAAGTCGAAGAGAGGGTTCAAGAAAGTCACATCATAAGATCTAGGCACCGAATCAAAATTACCTAAAGGTTCATCAAACACCCTTGGGACTGGGACAGGGTCATCGGCTAGTAAACGTTCTAGTTCTTCTATGTCCCTACTAGGATTGAAGTCAATTTTCCTATCCCCTGTTAAGAGGGAGTCTAAATGCTATCCTAAAGGTAAGTCGATAACTACTATAACATCTCCCAAAACATCAGTGGTGGGAAAAGGTGTATTAACAGGCATATCACACTCTAAATCATCACAAACCAAAGTCACCTCCGACTCCCTTGGGATTGGGACAAGATCATCAATACTAGACTTTATGAATTCGTCATTTTCCCTTTCGGGAGTAGTGCTAATAACCTCATCCCCCATTAAGAGGGTGTCTAAAGGTTCCTTGGTGAGTGAATCGATCTTATTATCTCTATTGTCACTCCCCACAATATCATATAAGTCAATGGGAGGATCTTGATTTGTATTTCTAAGGTTCATCATCTCCTTAAGACGGTTTAATTCATTTTGAAATTCCATGTTTAATTTCTTTTGAGTTTTTTCGAATTGTATTTAAGATTCAATCATGAAAGTAATCATTTCTTTTCGCTTTAACTCGCTTAGGGAGAGTGGTTGAGGGGGTGTGGACTGTGAAGGTTGGTCAAAACCGAAAGAGTCATGATTGTCATAAGGAGCATGCTCATAGAACACGTTACCCGTTTTACAATCAAATCCATAATGGGGACCTCCACAATGCTCACAATAGTCAAACTATTGTGAATCATTAATATGGTACTGTGAAGGTTGGTCAAAAGAAGAAAAGTCATAATTGTTACTAGGATTAGGCTCATAGACAAGCGGGTTCCTAATTTGACATTCAGAACTATAATGCGGACCACTACAGACCTCACAACAGTCGACCTGTTGTGGCTGACTCAAAGAATAATATGGAGATTGGTCATTACTAAAAATTTGATTATTATACGGGTCCTGCTCATTGACAAGCGGGGTCCGTGTTTGACAATCAAATCCATAGTGAGGACTATCTCCATACAACTCACACAAGTATGTCTCATATTGGTGTTGTGGAGGTTGGTTGAAGAAGTTGGGTGTTTCATTATAAGAATAAGGATTTGGGTCATAGATGAACTCATTTCTGAATCCTACACTGCTACAGCCCGGACAGTTTCCACCATTAAACGGACCACCACACCACGAGCAAATAAAATGGTTATACGAAGACATGACGAAGAATTAAACGGATAAGAGGATAAAGAAGATAAGAATTAAACGAAATAAGAGGATAAAGGAGAATATTTTTTTAGATTTTTATAAAGATAATAAAAATAAAAATAAAAATATTTTTTGCATTTTTTAATATTTATAAAAAGAAAAGGAAAAAAATAAAAATAAAATAAGAAGGAAAATATTTTTGGATTTTTATATTTTTAATAAGTACGAAAATAAACTTTCTGAAGAAAGGATCTTCAAGGCACTAACTTCAAACACCACGTGTAGATCGTACACCTTTCCCCAGCAGCGGCGCCAAAAACTGATTCTTCGAAAACAACTAGTCGAGTAATAGAATATATAAGTAATCACGTCGGATAAAAATTACTTTAGGAAAAGTAATAGTTTATCCTTTGGATGTCGTGTCCCAATGAGAGATGAATTTAAAATCCACGTTAATGTTTTTAAGTAAAAGCTTGACTGTCTTTTAATTTTTTGTTTTTAATTAAACTAAAGATAGCGATAAACAAGATTAAACTAATTACCACGCAAGCTAATAAGTTGAAAAAAATATGGTTGTCAAGTAAAAGTGTAAAGATCCTTAAGTGTGAAATTTTAGATCTTAATGATGAACTAGTTTCTGTCTAATAAATCGATTCCTCAAAACGTTGGCTTAATATTGAAAACGACTTTTTATCGAGAAATTAATTACTAATTTAATGCCTACTTAATCTTACGGCTTTTGCCAGTTCGACTAAATAAAACACTAAACTAAATAATTTTTGCAAATTATTAATCACTAATCACTTATTAATATCCACACTTAATTCACTAAACACAAATTTACTTAACAAGCATAAAAGTAAACTACTCACTACGCATAATGATCAAACAAGTAAATCTAAACATTCTATACTAAGTCTACACTAATGAATTGAAAATGGATAGAAAATGAGACCGAATTGAAGAGCCGCAAATAAACGATAACCACCCGATTTAATAAGCTAAAGAAAATAATCAAATTCTATCTAGCTTATTAAACCCTTAAGCTTCGTGCCTCATGAGATGACCGGTACCGTAACAAATACAAACAAACAAACTGTTCAAATAAAAACACTTTATAATCAAATCCTACTTAACTAAATCTGTTACTTCAATTTCCAGGCCCAAACTAATCCAATATCTAATCGTAGCCTAATAACCAAACATAGCCTAAAACCCAACAACGAATTCTACAAACCGAAACAAGCCCAATTGTGAGATAATAATTCCCATAAGCTGGCCAATATCAATAAGCCAAATCAAGAACTGAATAAGCTATAATCCCGCAATAAGCTCATAGAATAAGGGTTATCAATCTAAAAGCAACTTATTTCAAATAAGCAACAAATAAAATCTTAGGACGAGATCAATACGCGACTTAATAGGATAAGCTAGTTTTAATTCAAATAAGTACAAACAAGACTAATAAGCTTCGAAAATCTGATCCTCAAACCAAATAAGCAATACGAAATCAGCAACTAGAAATATAAATAAGCTAAAAGCGTGTAAACAACTTAAGTCACAACTCAAATAAGCAAATAATCTAAAATAAAACTCTAGAAAAGTATATAAGCTATAACGAAAGCAAATTAGCTATAAATAGCTTATCAAACTTTAACGAACAGCTTTTGAAACATAAACGAGGTTTAAAACTAGAAATAAGCTCTAACTTAGCTTATTATAAAAGCTTAGGATTCAAACCTTAATTTAGATTTAAAAGATGTGCATCGTTTAAGTTACGAAAAGCTTATTTGATTTTAAACTCAATAAATCGAAAAGAGATTTAAAAAATAAGATGAAAGAATAAAGCTCAGAGAAGTAGAGCTTATTCTTCTACGATAAGCTTAGAGAGAAAGATCAAATAAGCTAAAAAGCAACTCAACCAAAAGCCAACATCTTCATTAATCAAACAATAAACTTGAACAATATCCAATAAGCTCACGAATTACCTTTTGACAATAACCATAAATACAAATAAGCTAAACTAATAATGAAAATACCTAAAAACTAAAGAGAAAGCTTTTAAAAAATCTAAAATCTAATACTAAAAATGAGAGTTAGAGCGTGTCTATTAAGCGCAACATTGGGGGTTATTTGTCAATTTTCCAAAACAGCGTACTCAATCCCACTGCAATCATTGCTTTATTTCTTATCCTCGGATGCATTCGTGAATTCAGTCGGATCTACCAATGGATATCGGCAACCGGGTCCTTGCATTGCGATTGATAGAAACCACACACAAGAAATCATAACTACAATCCTCGTGCCTCTCTCCAATTTGAAATCAGATAATGAAATAAATTATTGTCACATGTCATTGTTTTGATTTTTGCTAGAATCTTAATAGTGGGAAAGCACTTGACAGAAGCGTTTGTGATTTATTTTAAGTGGCACAGAGGGTTTACATATTCAAAAGTAACAATCGTCATTTTTTCTATTTGAAGTTGGGGGCCGAGTGTTTGTTGGACTTGATTTATTGCAACACGTTGGACTCATAGAAGTATTGGCTAGGCCCCCCATATATACAGGTCACGGGCTTGCCCAAAAAACCAATGCGGCAACGTCAAACTCGTAATCCGCGTGACTCTTTTCAATGCCATCACGGAAATTTTTTTGACTTTGTCTTGATCTTGAATAATAATCACTCTTGATCAAAACGAACCTCAAAATCCCGTTTTTTGCTATGTCTTTCATTCTTTTTTACCTGCAATACTTAAAAACACCAGAACATACTATTTGCAACGATAATTATCCGATATTTTAGCATTTAAGTCCGATTAATAGTGTATTTTCCTGGAGTAATAAAGATTGTGAATTAGCACACCTCAATTCCCCCACACAAGCCAATGCAGGTCCACACAAGCAATGTATTATAAAAACACTCCAGGAAATAAATAATTAAATCCCCCTTTAACCTATGACCCTCACAATCAACAAGACAATGAAAAGGTCCATTAAAGAAGGACAAAATCATATATTTCGATAAAACGCCCCTGTTTTGACCACTTATTAAAATAAAAGAAAAAGATTAAGATAAATTTATCTAATAGGCTTAAAAAACTAGAGTTCGTCATCCTTGACTTTTCACAATCCCCAAACTAAACTTAAAACGAAATCACTGCCAAATATAAGATTAGATACTAAAGCTACGTCATAAATGCTAATTTTGTAAGATATAAACGTAACATTTCACTTTCTATTCCTAAATCCTCTAAGGATATTTATTATTATATTGTGACAAATAATTATGTCATTATAATACAAAGAAAACCACTGTTTGTAGACCATAATTATTTGAAATCCTTTCCATTAAGAGACGATAAGGTGAGAATAAGGGTCCGACAAGTAAGGTTCTAAATTTTCGTATGATTTAGGGGTTAACCTTTTATTCATCGATAACAACTCAACTAAACGAGTCCAATAGACGAAAGCATAATTTAGATAACCCTAGAGTTCGAAATTTGGGCTTTATAAGTTATAATATGCAACAATATTAGCCATCGGTCCTTTAAACAACTGAATCTTCGGGTCGCTTAACCGACATGAGCCAGTAGTCTTATTTCACCTTAGAAATTTTGCCTCTACATTTTTTAAGCTGCACATCGGCGTCCTAACCAACAAATGCAGCATGACATTTTAATTAGTATCCGATTAACATTAATATTATTTGTACCATCCACCCTTTAAAAAAACGACGTGCAACAATTGGGCTTCCTAAACCGACAAGATGCATGTCTATTTCGCGTCGTTTAGCACATTAAATTATTATTATTATTATTATTATTATTATATATTATTATTATAGCTAGATTTCAAGTCCTAGTCTGTTTAACTCCCAAGACAACCGGTGCTAATCGTCTTAATCGGTAGCCGTATTCCCCACAACAATGACAGAACCATCGATGTGCAACCATACTTTTACATATACAGAAGGAAATCTCGTAACGAAGGGATTTAAACTAAAATCTCAAAAACCAAAGTAACTTTATAATTTAACAATTATTATAACGTTTATTAACTGGTGTGAGCAAAAAGCCACAATTAACCTCAATGAGCTTCTAAAAATCCAACTACTCCACCTTAGCTTCTAACTTATATTAAACTCCAATCCTTTTTCGTCTCATTAAAAAATTTTAAAGTTTAGCAAACGCTTATTCTCGAAAGCTAAAGGGAAAGCTAGAGTGCGAAACTCGATCCAGTCAAAATATCCCTAGTTCAAGCCTGACGGGCCTTTAAACATTTTTATCATGTTATTTTTATTTTTTTATTTTATTATGATAATAAAATAAAGCAGAAAATTTAGTTTAAATAACTGTTTGCCAGGTAACAACTCAAGTCACAAGAAGAGATCATCTTTTGCAAAAACCCCTCCACCCTAGAATGGAACATTGCGCACATTGTTCAAAGATATCGGATATACCCCCACAACTTAACCGAAAAAAGAGCAAATGCAAAAAACTTCCAAGTGTGAAAGGAAATAAAATCGTATATAAATAATATTGATATATAGATATCTATATATATATTCGTATATCTATATATATGAACAGATTAAGGATTCCCCAGGAGATAAACAATGAAGATGATCAGAGACCACGTGATTGGAGGATTGAAAACAAGCACGAAGGTCTTCAAGATCAAAGGGAATCCTGCAAGCAAAAACAAAAAACCACAAAACACAACAAGGATAGAAGCACACCCCCACACTTAGGCTAAAAATATACCCCTCTTATTCATTACTACGATTAAACTACTACGAAAGAAACCTAATGTATCAAGCTACTTATTTACATAAAAAGTAAGATGAACAGCGGGTTGCCCATCCCGAGAAGCGCTTGTTTTTGTCGAGAGTCTCTAGCTTACTCTAAGATTATTTAATTCTAGATCCATAGTCAAATCCCACAACACCCCCCCTATAAAGGTATGAGGTAATAGCAACATTACCTCCCTTAGTGAGTTTTTATCCAGGACGGGTCTACAAAAATGATAAAACCAAAAGAAAGGGTCCCATCACCCTCCGTTTTTTCCCCCCAATATGTTAGAAAGAAAGGAACAAATCTTTTCTACTATCCTTAAGCAAATCAGGTCAGGAGTCAGAAGTGCCTAACTAAACAAAGAGACTCATCAATAACTGGAGTCAGACTCAGGGGGGTCCAACCACAAAATGTCCTCAAAACTCCTCATCAAAAATGCGAATTATCATTACTCAAAAAGATAAAATCATCATTAAAGATCGAAGAGAGGTTCAAGAAAGTCACATCATAAGATCTAGCACCTAATCAAAATACTAAAGTTTCATTCAAACACCCTTGGGACTGGACAATGGTCATCGCTAGTAAACGTTCTAGTTCTTCCTATTGCCCTTCTTTAGGATTGCAAAGTCAAGTTTCCTAACCCCCTGTTAAGGAGGGAGTCAAATGCTATCCTAAAGTGAAAGTTCGATAAGCATACTAAACCAATCTCCCGAAAGACATCATGTGGGAAAAGGTGTAAATAACATGCATATCACAATCACTCTAAATCACACAAACCAAAGTCACCGCCTTCCGACCCTTGGGAATTGGACAAGATCATCAAAACCGAGACTTTAGAATTCGTCATTATTTCCCTTTCGGAGTAGTGCTAATGAACCTCAATCCCCCATTAAATGGTGTCTAAAGGTTCCTTGGGTGATGAATCGAACTTATAATCATCAATTGTCAACTCCCCACAATACGATATTAAGTCAATGGAGATCTTGATTTGTAATTCTAAGGTTCATCATCTCCTTAAGACGGTTTAATTCATTTTGAAATTCCATGTTTAATTTCTTTTGAGTTTTTTCGAATTGTATTTAAGATTCAATCATGAAAGTAATCATTTCTCTTCGCTTTAACTCGCTTAGGGAGAGTGGTTGAGGGGGTGTGAACTTTGAAGTGGTCAAAACCGAAAGAGTCATATGTCATAAAGGACATAGCTCCATAGAACACTGTTACCCGTATTTACAATCAAATCCAAAATGGGGACCACCACAATGCTCACAAAAGTCAAACTATGTGAATCATAAATATGGTAATCTGTGAAGTGAGTCAAAAGAAAAAGAAGTCAAATTGTTACTAAGATTAAGGAGTCATCGACAAGCAGGGTTCCTATTTGACATTTAGAACTATAAATGACGACACTACCTTACCTCCCAACATCGAAACCTATTGTGGCTGACGTCTAAGAATAATTATGGTATATTGGGTCATTACTAAAAATTTGATTATTATACGGGTCCTGCTCATTGACAAGCGGGGTCCGTGTTTGACAATCAAATCCATAGTGAGGACTATTCTCCCATACAACACACACAATAAGTCATCATATTGGTGCCTGAGATGTTGGTTGACGAAGTTTGTGTATCAATTCAAACGAAAAAGGATTTGGGTCATAGATGAACTCATTTCTGCAACCTACACTACTACAGCCCGGACAGTTTTCACCATTAAACGGACCTCCACACCACGAGCAACCAAAATGGTTATACGAAGACATGTCGAAGAATTAAACGGATAAGAGTATAAAAAAGATAAGAATTAAACGAAATAAGAGAATAAAGGAGAATATTTTTTAGATTTTTTATAAAGATAATAAAAATAAAAATATTTTTTGCATTTTTTTAATATTTATAAAAAGAAAAGGAAAAAATAAAAATAAAATAAGAAGGAAAATATTCTTAGATTTTTATATTTTTAATAAGTACGAAAATAAACTTTCCGAAGAAACAGGATCTATAAGCACTAACTTCAACACCACGTTAAACGTACATCCTTTCACCCACACTGCGCCAAAACTGATTCTCCAGAAAACAACTAGTCGAGAAATAAATTGTAAGTAATCACGTCGGATAAAATAATACTTTAGGAAAAGTATAGTTTACCTTGGATGTCTTTGTCCCAGATGAGATGAATTAAAATCCACGTTAATGGTTTTTGTAAGTAAAAAAAGCTTGATTGTCTTATAATTAATTTTTTTAATTAAAACAATAAGATAGCGTAAACAAATTAAATCTAATTACCACGCAACTAATAAATGAGAAAATATAAAAAAATTATGGTTGTCATAAAGAACAAAGTGTAAAGATCTTAATTGTGAAAATTAGATCTAACTGACTAGTTTTCTGTCTAATAAATACGATTCCTCAAACGTTGGCTTAATTTGAAAACCGACGTTTTTACGAGAAAGATAAATACTAATTTAATGCCTACTTAAATCTACGGTCATTTGCCATTGAACTAAATATAAACCCTTAAACTAAATAATTTTGCAATTATAATCACTAATCACTATTAAATACCACACTACTTCACTAAACACAGAATTAATCTTAACAAGAATAAAAGTAAACTCTCCTATAGCATAAAGGAATCAAACAATCAAATCTAAACTGAAATCATTACTAAATCTACACAATTAAAATGAATTTAAAATGAAAGAAAATTATACCGGTAAAATGAAGATCACCGTCGAAATAAACGATAACCACGCAGCACGATTTAATAAGCTATAGAAATAATCAAATCATCTAGCTTATTAAACCTTAAGCTTCGTGCACTCATGAATACCGATACCCTCAGTAACAAATACAAACAAACAAACTTTTCAAAATACAACACTATAGTAATCAAAATCCTACTTACTAAATCTGTTTACTATCACTTTCCCGGTCCCAAACCTAATCCAATATCTAATCTAATCGTAGCCTAATAACCAAACATAGCCTAAAACCCAACAGCGAATTCTACAAACCGAAACAGGCCCAATTGTGAGATAATAATTCCCATAAGCTGGCCAATATCAATAAGCCAAATCAAGAACTGAATAAGCTACAATCCCGCAATAAGCTCATAGAAAAAGGTAATCAAATCTAAAAAGTCAACTTATTTTCAAATACCACCAAATACAAACGTAGGACATATCAAAAACGCGACCTTAATAGGAATAAGCCTAGATTTAATTCAAATAATTACAAACAAGACTAATAAGCTTCGAAAATCTGATCCTCAAACCAAATAAGCAATACGAAATCAGCAACTAGAAATATAAATAAGCTAAAAGCGTGTAAACAACTTAAGTCACAACTCAAATAAGCAAATAATCTAAAATAAAACTCTAGAAAAGTATATAAGCTATAACGAAAGCAAATTAGCTATAAATAGCTTATCAAACTTTAACGAACAGCTTTTGAAACATAAACGAGGTTTAAAACTAGAAATAAGCTCTAACTTAGCTTATTATAAAAGCTTAGGATCAAAACTTAAATAGAATTTAAAAATGTGTATCGTTTAAGCTTATGAAAAGCTTATTTGATTTAAACTCTTAAATCGAAAAGAAGTTTAAAAATAAACTGAATATTAAGCTCAGAGAAGTAGAGCTTATTCTGCTATGATCAGCTTGGAGAGAAAGATCAAATAAGCTAAAAAGCAACTCAACTAAAAGCCATCATCTTCATTAATCAAACAATAAACTTGAACAAAAGCTTTTTACAATAAGCCAGAAATACAAAATAAGCTAATCTAATATGAAAATAAGCTATAAACTAAAGAGAAAGCTTTTAAAAAATCTAAAATCTAATACTAAAAATGAGAGGGGAGCGTGTCTATTTATAGTCAACTTTGGGGGGTATATTTGTCAATTTTCCAAAAATGCGTAATCAATCCCTCTAATCATTTGCATTCATTTCTTATCCTCGGATTGCAATCGTGAATATAGGATACGTGTCCTTGTCATGCGTTAATAAAACGCACACAAAAATCATAACACAATCCTCGTGCCTCTCTCTTTTGAAATTAGATATGAAATGAAAGTGTTGTGCCACATGTCATTGTTTGATTTGCTAGAATCTTGATATTGGGAAAGTACGTGATAGCGTTTGATTTATTTAAGTGGCACGTGAGGTTCATTTCAAAAGTAACAAATCTCATTTTTTCTATTTTGAAGTTGGGCCGAGTGTTGTTGGGCTTGGATTTATTTCAACACGTTGGGCTCATAGAATGTCAAAGGGGCTGGCCCGCCCATAAAACGGGTCACGGGCTGGCCTTAATAAACCATGAAGGCACCGTCGAGACTCGTAATCTGTTCTCTCACCAAAGGCATCTCGGGAATTTTTCCGACTTGCTTGAACTTGAAAATAATCCACTCTTGATCAAATGAACCCGATGTAATAAAGATGGTGTTTAAGCTCAAATCAGGCTTACATATAAGTTAGTAGAAAGTGTTTTAAAGACATATCTTAATCTACTCTAAGACTCAAGAGGAGCATGTAGAACACTTAAGGTTAGTCTTGGAACTGCTCAAGAAGGAGAAACTGTATGCTAAGTTTTCTAAGTGTGAATTCTGACTAAGAGAAGTATAGTTTCTTGGGCATGTGATAAATGGTAATGGGATTCATATAGACCCTAGTAAGATTAAAGCTGTTAAGAATTGGAAATCCCCTAGAACTTCGACTGAGGTTCGTTTATTCTTGGGATTGGCTGGATATTACCATAGGTTCATTGAGATTTTTTTTCTAAGATAGCTAAGTCTCTTACTATCTTAACTCAGAAGTGTAAGGCTTTCGATTGGGGTGAGGAACAAGAATTGGCATTTCAAACCTTGAAGGATAGGTTGTGTAATACGCCTGTTCTAGCTCTCCCCGATGGACCGGAAGACTTTGTGGTATATTGTGATGCGTCCAGGATAAGACTAGGTTGTGTATTAATGCATAGAGGTAAGGTGATAGCCTATGCGTCTAGGCAGTTGAAAATTCATGAGAAGAATTATACTACTCGTGATTTGTAGTTGGGTGCGGTCGTGTTTGTACTTAAGATCTGGAGACATTATCTATATGGGACAAAGAGTGTCATCTATACAGATCATAAGAGTTTTCAGCATATCTTTAGTCAAAAAGAGTTGAATATGCGATAGCGTCGCTGGATAGAGTTGTTTAGTGATTATGACTGTGAAATTCACTACCATCCTGGTAAGGCAAATGTGGTGGCTGATGCCCTAAGTAGGAAGGAAAGAGTAAAGCCTAAGAGAGTTAGAGCTATGAATATGACCCTTTAGTCGTGTATCAAGGATAAGATACTGACAGCTCAGAAGGAGGCTGTAGATGAGTTTGTAGGATTGCAAAAAGGTTTGGTTGAGATGATAGAACAGAGAAGTGATGGGACTTTTTACTACCTGGATCGAATATAGGTACCTTTGAAGGGTGAGGTGAGAAACCTGATAATGGAGAGATAGGTATTGGTGGCATGGAATGAAAAAGGACATAGCTGAGTATGTTAGTAGGTGTTTGACTTGTTTAAAGGTTAAGGCTGAGCATCAAAGGCCATCTGGCTTGCTCCAGCAACCTGAGATCCCCGTATGGAAATGGGAAGGAATAGCTATGGATATCGTGACTAAGTTACCTAGGACTAGTAATGGGCATGACATAATCTGGGTCATTGTGGATCGATTGACTAAGACTGCTTATTTTCTACCTATGTGTGAGGATTATAAGATGTATAGATTTGCTAGATTGTATTTGAATGAGATAGTTGCTAGACTTGGTATGCCGATCTCGATCATATCGGATCGTGATAGTCGTTTCACATCAAGGTTTTGGTAGTCAATATAGGAGGCATTAGGAACTCGTTTAGACATGAGTACGGCTTATCACCCTCAAATCGATGGTTAAAGTGAGCGTGCTATTCATACTTTAGAAGACATGCTTAGAGCGTGTGTCCTAGACTTCGGAGGAAGTTGGGATGTTCATCTTCCGTTGGTTGAGTTTTCGTATAACAATAATTATCATTCTAGTGTGAGATGTGCTCCGTTTGAGGCATTGTATGGTAGAAAGTGTCATTCACTAATTATGTGGGCTGAAGTGGGAGAAGGTCAATTGATAGGACTTGAGTTAGTGCAAGAGACTACCGAGAAGATCTCGCAGATTAAGGATAGACTTAAGGCTGCGCGTGATCGTCAAAAACGTTATGTTGATAAGAGGAGGAAGCCTCTAGAGTTTAGTGTAGGTGATTTTGTCTTGCTCAAAGTGTCACCTTGGAAAGGGGTGGTACGCTTTGGGAACAAAGGGAAACTAGCACCTAAATTTGTTGGACCTTTTGAGATTATTGAGAAGGTAGGCCTTGTGGCCTATCTATTAGATTTAAATGAGGAGTTGAATGGTGTTCATGACACGTTCCACATGTCGAATCTTAAGAAGTGTTTGGCTGATCCAACACTGCAAGTGCCTTTGTATGAGATTCGAGTTGATGCTAAGTTGAATTTTGTAGAAGAGCCTGTGGAAATTTTGGAAAGAGAGTTTAAGAAACTGAAGCGTAGTAGGATTGCCATTGTCAAGGTTCGGTGGAATTCGAAACGTGGCCCTGAATTCACATGGGAACGTGAAGATCAAATGAAATTGAAGTACCCGCATTTGTTTAGTGATGTTAGTAGCTGAATTCAGGGTCGAAATTCTTTTTAGGGGGGTAGAATGTTACCTTTGCCCTTTTTGTGTTCTAAATATTTCATCTATAGTCCTTTGACTATTTGACTTTTGTCAGTTTATTCAGATATTGTACCGTGTTGACGGTGGTGATTTTATGAGATATGTGATGAATTGTGGTTTATTGTGATTAATAATCCCTTTTGGAAGGTATTATTGTGTTATATTTGTATTCCGGGTGGGTTTGACTGTTGAATTTTGGAAAGCCGAAAACGAGTTGACACGTCGTAATGTCCAAATGGTTTTGAAGGGTTTAAAGTGTTATATTTATATAGGTGTAAATTCTCTAGGTTAATGGAACAGTATTTTTAAGGTGGAATTAAAATTGTTGAATTAAACTTTGGGAAACAATTTTACGATCAAGTTTCGAGTATTTAAAGTGTTCGACTTGAAATAAATGACCGAGACTCCTTTGGATACTATAGCCGATCAAGGAAGTCAAGAAGGGACAAGGAGGCATTTTTTTAGCAAGCCTGTCCCAAAAGTTGTACACATATATGCTTTCCACTAGAACCTTTTCTTATAATCCTTATCATTTTCAAAAAATAAAACACACATAAGTGTGTGTGTGCTTTGTTATTCCGCCACCTACACCACCACAAACACCATAAATTTTCCAACTTTGATCGAGAACGTGATATTTGGGTTTTTAGAGTTATTGGGTATTCATGTAAAACAAGTTGGGTTGTCTCGGTGGTGTCAAATTATCATGTTTTGAAGATTTTCTTGTAAGTTTTTAAATTTAAATTTCGTTTGTCCTTTTGGGTTTGTATTGATGAATAGATGTTAGTTGTACAAGTTGATCGTTGTGAAAATCGATTTTTGGAAACAAAACGAATAAAAAAAGGGGTGTTTGGTTCGTTGGATACAAAAAGGAAAAATGGGGGTTTTTGTAGTTTTGATATTGTGGTCGTGATGGTTGAATAACATATGTTGTTAGATAGCTTATTTTTAATAGTAGCTTGTATAGCTTATTCGGGCTTATTTTTAAGCAATTTCATGGCTTATTTTGGGCTTAAGTGCCACGTCACTTTCCAAAATCACTAGGAAAGTGATTTTGACTATTTTTGTGATATGGTGTATGTTTGTGGACTATTTTTATAGCTTATGGTGGTAACCAAATGCGATATGTAGCTTATTAGCTTATGGTTAAGCTTAATATATGTATTGTGGAGCTTATGGACTCACGGTCCAATAGCCTATTTAAATCGTGGCTTAATGTGAGGGCTTATTGTGGTCCGGATTATTTTTTACTTATTAGTATGAGCTTATGTATATAAATGGACTTTGGTTTTGGACTTGGATCGTACTTTGGACTTATAAATATCTTAATGGACCCTTGTTGGGCCTTAAAGCCCAATAAGCAATATTTAGTCGTTATAAGAGTTTTGACTGACTTTTGAAAGTGAACATGTATTTATGAAGTGATATTGAATGATATTTTGAGAAAAACGTTTTAGTAAACGTTAAAGATAGAGATTTTGAAATTTTGTCAAAAAGTGTCGAATTGGTAAAAAGTGTTGAAATTAAGGTTTGGAACCTTGGAAAATGTTGTTTGAACGTACGGGTCATGTCAAAATTTCGTAAAAAGTTTATACTTAGAAATTTATCCTAAAAACATGATTTTGATTTTAAATAATAAAATATTATTTAATTATTTTATTTATTTAATAAATTCACTCAAAGACGAAAAATATAATTTTCTCAAAACTTCACATATATTTTTATTATGAGTAAACGTTCCATTTTTAACCCTATTATGATTATTTTACGGTGACTAAGGTTACCGAATGGACCTATCGAAATATATTTATAATTATTAATTATAAATATTTACTTATATTACTTATCTATTTTCTTGAAATAGTATAAGTATGTATTAGTAAGTAATGGGATTGATATGATTGTTGGGATATGTCGTCAACCATCACACCACTAAATTGTGATGGGTAATTGTACAACGCATCTAAACTCTATGCATCAAACGTGAGGATTGTTTTGGAAATGAATGATTAAAATGAGACATAAACTGGACTAGGTCATGTGCGAGCGTCGTTGCATTTGCTTGTGTGATTGAGATTTGGTTGCTAAAAACTTGCTTGAGGTGAGTTCTTGTAGCCCCACTTTTTACTGTTTTTCCGTTGGGGGAAAATGATACTCAAATGTGTTTTGAAATGTTTTGAATTGAACAGTGCGAAATGTGGTTTTGTTTTTGGGACAAGATATGTGCTTATGACTGCTACGTGAGTATTATGTGTTGTATGATTGTTTGGATCGAATGGGTACGCCCACCCTAGTTTGTGTGTGGTCCTGCCCTAATTTAGTGCTCTAGTTGGTAGGCTCTTTAGGTGCGTAAGTGACATATGTTGATTGATTAGCGGGGATGCTATGGTTTGTTTGCATATATATTCACTGTCATATTGCAATATTGTCCACTATTGAAATATTGGCACGGCTTTTGGGTTTAAAGTCAAACCTACGAGCTCACCTGTTGACGTTTTTGAGTATCATTTTCAAGTGAAGTGAAAGAGGAATAAATTGGTGATAAGTGATGGCAGACTTAGAAGTATCCCGTGTGGATTTTTTTATGTGAAGTCTTGCTTGTTTATTTTGTTTGGTTTTAGTATTTGGAAGATTTTGGTTTAAGTTTGGATTTGGACCCCTGTGAGGGCTTTTAGATATTGTAAGAGTTTGTGGATTTGATTGTGATTTGGGACATCACTCGAGGTTGTTCGAGGTTGATGGTCTTCGTAACACTTGAAGTTTATGCATTGTAGTTTTCTCTATATTGTATCTTGTGTTATGATTGATCATTATGTTGCGCTCCCAAGTTTCCGCCATTGTCGGGGTGTACCAAGATGGTACCTATATTTTGTGATAACACAAGTGCTATTGCAATTTCAAACAATCCTGTTCTTCACTCAAGAACAAAGCATATTGATATCAGATATCACTTTATCAGAGATCATATTCTAAAAGGGGATATTAAGTTACATTTCATTCCCACTCAATATCAACTTGTTGATATCTTCACCAAGTCCCTAGATGAACAAACTTTCAAAAGATTGATTTGTGAACTAGGTATGCTGAACATCGATGGCTCAAAACTTGAACCCTCAATTGATTCTTCAGATGAAGAGTACAGGGGTTCAACTTTTCAACCAAAACTGAACATAACTTTATTTGTTAAGTGACAGTTTAGTTTTTACTTATTAACCTGTAGCTTGCTTGAGTTAAAACTAAGCAATCACATATGTGTCCCTCATGGATTTAAAGGAGCACATGTGGTTTTGTCGCCTTTTCTGAAGCATTGGTATTGGTAAAAATCAAGAACTGAACAAAACTGATTTATTTTCTTTAGTTTAGTTTTTATACCTTAGCTTGATCTCTATCTTCAGTTTTCTCGAGTGAAATAACTCAGCAATCACATATGTCTCATTCATGGATTTGTATAAGCATGTGTAGTTTTATCACCTTCATTGGAGCATTAATGTTGATAAAGATTATGCCATAGTTTTGATCTAACTCTTCAGCTTTCTCGAGTGAAGTAACTGAGCAATCACATATGTCTCATTTATGGATTTGCATGAGTATGTGTTGCTTTTTCGCCTTGGCTGGAGCATTTATGTTAATAATGATCACCAATATCTGTTCAGCATAACAAACATCAAACCTGAACCTAGTTCAGCTCATCAAAACATCAATCAAAAGGTTTGTTTTAAATAGCAAAAAGTGATTTTCAAACTTAATATAATTTGATTTAAATGATTTCTTTCCCTAGAAGTTATTTGATTTTTAATAATATTAAAAAAGGATATCCAACGTTCAAATGACCTCACACTTTCTCTCACCTACTTTTGCAGTTGAACAGACGGCTATTCACTGTCCAAGGTATTAGACAAAGCATGTTGATGA
>BQNB010029623.1:3077-55600 GCA_026074375.1 Tanacetum coccineum
GTTTTAAGACCTTGATATCTTCCTCATAAACAGACTCGTTTTTCTTATAAACTAGAAGTCTTGCTTCTACAGACTCTAAACCTGTTTTATAAGCAATATCATTTAACTTAGATGTCCTTAAGTCTTTTAACAGTTGCTTATTTTATTCTTTAAGAATTTTAACATTTTCAAAACAAGATGATGAACAGTTTGAATCAGTAGATACCTCAGAGTTAGAACTTGTAGAAGAGTAAGCCACGAGTGCAAAGTTAGTTGGACCTTCTTCTGCTTGATCACTCCAATCATAACCGAACCATCACAAGACACCAAAGCATTTGAAGTAGTTATCTCCACTGGCACAACCCTTTTTGTGTTCTCCCTATTCCTCTTTTCTTGGTTCCTTGGAGCCCTACACTCCCTTGTAAAGTGTCCCCTTTTGTGGCAATTGTAACACTCCACTTTGGACTTATCAAACCCAATGGTCTCAATACCATTCACAGAAAACTTCCTTCTAATGTTCTTTAAGAATCTCCTTGCCCTCATTGTTAGCATAGCCATTTGCCACCTTAAGTCTATCTCTTCTAAATCATCAGGATGAATTTGTTGCAAGTCCTCATTGTCAAGTTTTGGACTGTTTGGTTGACTTGCAAAGAAAGCACATATAACATCATCACTCAAGTTGTCAATTTTTGTTGAGTTAACAGTAGTAGCTTGAGTGCTAGCAGTTGTAGCACCATGAGTAGTATTAACTGCTCCATTTGTATTGCTGGTGCTGTTTGAGGACACAAAGGCTACGTTTTATGTGTTTGTACTTTATGTCCCTTTGACCTCTGGTTCATAGATCTTTATGTTGTTGTAAAGATCATCCAAGCTTAATGTATTTATCTCAGGCTTGTTCCTCCACACAATGGTATGTGTGTTCCATTCTGGTGACAGACTTCTTAAGAACTTCTGATTCACTTCTTCTTGTGAGATACTTTCACCATGAATCTCTAACTGACTGATAAGCTTTTGAAGCCTATCAAAGGTTTGATCTAACACCTCTGAGGTAGATGTAGTAAAATTTTCATATTGCTGCTTTAGAAGATTCCTCGAGTCTTTTTAGTAGCAGCATTCCCTCCGAACCTCTTCTCAACAGCCTGTAGCAATGACTTGGCATCTTTGATGGAGTTAAACTTCAATTGATGTTCATTAGGGATGCCCATTAATAAAGTGATTCTTGCCTTCAACTCTAACCTCCTTTGTGCCTTTTCTTCAGCAGTTGTAGGAGCAATTATAGTCTCAACACCTTCAACAACTTTTGTCATTGGAGGTGCATTACCATTCTCTATGACTTCCCATAGAGAATAATCAATCATCTAGATGTATTGTTCCATCCTCATCCTCCAAAGCTCATACTCACCTGGTTTGAGCATAGACAATTTTGATGCAGCCACCATATGTACTGAGTCTTGATCCATCTCTTTGTAACAAACAGACCTTGTGTGTAAAAGCAGTTTCTTCTTATCCAAAGCTTCTCAACAAGCTCTGATACCACCTTGTTGATCCCACTTGAATAGATCTTGAATTCCTTAGCTTGTATAAGGTTTAGTTATGCAAGATAAATCCTACACAACTACGGTAGAAACTTTGTAAAATATATCAAAGACTATGCAGAATCTAATCTTTGATCAATAAGAAGAATATGCAATCTAAAGTAATTTCTAATGGAAACACACAAATTAACAAATAAGCTTCAATATATTAAATGAGATACTCTATACAAGTATTAGGTTACAAAAAACCTTGTGAAGCTATGGAATTATACAATAATGATAATAAACTCTATGCCCTGTAGGACTACTTTTTTATTCACCAAGGAGTCCTAGTCGATTACAATATTATTACTAAAACTTAGGTATTCTTAAAGATTTATTCTATAAAGAACAATCCTTATCTCATAAGCATTCTTGATCTTCAAGCAATCTTTATCTTATGTAGCAGAGTTGTAAATTTGTATCTAAGCTAGCGTTAATCTTAACTGAAGCAGTAGTTGTAATTATTGTCACTGCAGCATTAACTGTGTACAAGCAGTAGTAACTACTTAGAATATTTTCTTCAATCTTCACTAGCAGTACTAACTTTACTCTAGTAGTACTAACATATACTAGCAGTAGTAACTAGCAGTACTAATATACACTAGCAGTACTAAGTTTCACTAGCAGTAGTAACTATGAACTAGCAGTACTAACTACTTAGCATATTTTTTATTAGAGTTAATGAACAATACTAAGTTTTACTTAGCAGCAGTAACACAAACCTTAGCAGCAGTAACTTCAAGATCATCATGAAGTCTTTTAATCCCAACAGATACACAGGAAATATTGAAACTCTACCCGAATTAGTCGTTGATCACATGCACCAACCCTGGAGAACATTTGCAGCTGTCATCGACAGGTGCCTTTCCGGTAAAACCACTGGACTTAATAACCTTAGGTTGTCTAGAGCTCAAATTCTGTGGGGGATGTATCACTGCAAGAATGTTGATTTTGTTGAACTCCTCTAGGAAGACTTTGCATTCCAGATCGAGAATCACTTCTTAAAGGGAACCATGCCCTATCCTAGATTCACAAAGATCATCATCAATCACTTCATCTCATAAAACAAGTCAATCTCCATGAGGAACATGATAAATCTACACACAGCTAGAGATGACAGTCTTTTGGGTACACTGAAATATGTATCCAAAACCGAATAACATCAAGTGTATGGAGCTTTGATTCCTAAAGAGATGCTTAATGAAGACATTCTAAATTCTACCGCCTATCAGACTTACTATGCTTATGCCAGTAGTGCTAAAGAGCCTAAGAGGGCAAGGAAGTTCAAGAATCCCGCTTTACCTAAACTAAAGACTATCCCAGTCTCACCCAAAGAATCTACCAAAAAGCATGCCAAAGGTAAGAATGATGTATCTCAAACCAGGAAGCCAGCTACTAAACCTAAACCGACTAAGAAGAAGGCACCGGTCAAGGCTGATAGAGGCAAAGGTTTGAAAGTTTTATCAGCAGTAGCTCTATCTAAAACTGCTCAGCTAAAAGAGGCTACAAAACGAAGCAAGAAAGATTTTCACATCTCTCATGCAAGTGGCTCAGGTGATGAAACTAATTTTGAATCAGGGGTTCCTAATGAGCAACAACGCAAGATCTCTGGTACACATGAAGGAACTGGTACTAAACTAGGGGGTTCAGATATACCCAAATATGATTCTAAAAGTGAGAAAGAGTCTTGGGGTAATAGTAGAGAGGAATATGACGATGATGAAGATGATTCTGAAGATAAATATGATGATGATAAGGATAATGATGATTATAATGATGATGAAGACAAGAACAATGATAATGATGAGGATAACATTGATAGAACTGAGTCAAACAGAAGTAAGACTCATGTTCTCAATCAGTCCAATAAAGAACATGAAGAAGAAGAAAATATTAATGAAAGAGTTCATAATCCTGAGGACTATGAACTCACTGATGAAGAAGATAATGCTAATAATGCAAAAGAGAAGAACGAAGATGAGAAAGATGATGAGGAGGAATTGTACAGAGATGTTAATGTGAACTTAAGGAAAGAAGATGTAGAAATGACTGAAGCTGATCAGAGTGGAGCAGATCAACAGAATGTTTCTCAAGAGTCAGGGTTTGAGCAGGAAGAAGAAGATGCTCATGTAACACTTACAACTGTCCATGACACACAAAAGACTAAAGGTCCTATGCAAAGTTCTTTCGTATCATCAGACTTTACAGATAAGCTCCTAAACTTTGAGAACACTTCTCTTGCTAACAATGTGATTGCTTCCTTAATGGACACCACCGTTCATCATGAAGAACCAAGCAGTTAGACATCTTCTATTTTTAACGTACTAGTAACGGTAATTCCTGAAATCACGTATGCTTTTACCACAACCATTCCTCCACCACCTCCTTCCTTCAATCCTCTTCCACAACACGCAACACCAACTCCTACACCAACAACTTCAGAAATAACAACCTCGTTTCCTTCACTTCCAGACTTCTCATCCGTATTCAAATTCAATGACAGAGTCACCAACTTGGAAAAAGATCTGTCAAAAATGAAGCAAGTTAACCGGTATGCTTAAGCCATCTCCTTAATTCTTGCTATTATAGATCGCTACATTGACAACAAACAAGGAGAAGCCATTCAACAAGCCATTAAGTCCCATACTGCAGAATGTAGAGAAGAAGCTCTTGCAGACAGGAAGGAGTATATAGATCTCATTGACACATCAGTGAGAGCTATTATCAAAGAAGAAGTCAAAACCCAACTTTCTCAAATTCTTCCTTAAGCAGTCTCAGAATTTGCAACTCTTGTGATTAAGGGAAATGTCACAGAATCACTAGAAGCTGATGTCTTAGTAAAATCTTCATCTAAACCAAAGTCTACTTATGAGGCGGATGCATCACTCTCTGAGTTTGAACTTATGAAGATTCTTATGGACAAGATGGAGGAACACAAATCATATCTTAGAGTTAATTATAAAAGGGAGTTTTATGATGCACTGGTCAGATCTTATAACATTGACAAAGATCTCTTTGAAACATATGGTGAAGTATTCATGTTGAAAAGGAATCGAGACGACAAAGATAAAGATCAAGACCCCTCCGCTGGATCAGACCGAGAGAAAAAAATAAGGAAGTCGAGTAAAGATGTTGAATCATCTAGGGATCCAAAGTCCAAGGAGTTTAAGTCAACAAGCTCTTCCAAAGGCACCTCTCGCTCTCAACATAAGTCATCTGGTAAGTCTGCCTATGCAAAGAAGTAAACTCATACAATTGATGACTCGGGAGTACGACATAATCAAGAGTTTGACACGGGTAACAATGATGAACAATCCAATGACGAGGCTGCTTCCAAGGTTGACTGATTCAAGAAACCCGAGCAACCTCCGACTCTTGATCATGATTGGAATAAGATACAACATGTTGACGTCAGACCACCTCAAACCTAGATTAGTAACATTGCTCGTGCATAAAATCCTCCTACTTCATTCGATGAGCTTATAGATACTCCAACTAACTTCTCTACATTTGTCATGAATCGACTTAACATCATAAATTTGACTCAAGAAGTTCTGGTTGAACCGGCATTCAACCTACTCAAAGGCACCTGCAAGAGTCGTACGGAACTAGAGTATCATTTTGAAGAATGTTACAAAGCTACAACTGAACGAATAGACTGGCATAACCCCAAAGGCAAGTAGTTTTCGCTCGATCTACGTAAGCCTCTATAGTTGATTCCAAATCATCAAGGTCGTCATGTTATGCCTTTCGATTACTTTATCAACAATGACCTGGAATATCTGAAAGGTGAAAGTTTAAGCAAAAAATACTCAACTTCCGTAACAAAGACAAAGGCTGATACTTATGAGGTCCAATGGATTGAAGACATGGTTCCTAATCTATGGAGTCCCGTAAAGGTTGTATATGATAAACATGCCTACTGGGGAACTTCACACTAGGGTCCCAACGTCAACGATTCTACAGGTTTGCTAGCAACAGGAAGTCGAAGCACAATGTCTATTCCAAAAAATGAATCATTGCAGTTACCAGCCTTAAGATTATGAAGTGGTATGACTACGGTCACTTGGATAAGATTGAAGTTCGTAGAGAGGATCAGCAGCTATACAAGTTTAAAGAAGGTGATTTCCCATGACTTCCCCTACAAGACATTGAGGACATGTTACTCCTACTAGTTCAACAGAAGCTGACCAATCTCACGATAAACGAACGTTATGACTTGAATGTGGCATTATGTATGTTCACCAGACGTATTGTCAATCAAAGGCGGGTGGAAGATCTTCAAGTACGTGTCAAAAGTTACCAAAAGAAGCTCAACCTCACCAAACCAGACACATTCAGGCTGGATCTAAGGAAAAGTATCGCATACACTGCATATTCAGACCCTCAAGGAGTGATATACACGGATCAGAACAACATATGCAGATTGATGCGCATTAATGAACTACACAAATTCAGTGATGGCACGCTTAATCATGTTCGGACCGCTCTTCATGATATTACTTCGGGAATAAGGATGGAGTACCTGTGTAGGTCTCAGCCCTAGATAGATCTTTTAAGCCTGTGATGAATATAGAGCACTAATGTAATCAAAAGTAACTCTGTGAGAGACTCTAACAAAACAATCTATTATTCACGTGGAAAATAAACAATAGTGCTAAAGAAGAATTACTAAAAACAATACTTTGATCCTCTATGGATCTTTTCTATTAATCGTAAAACTGTTTCTTGATTGTATTCAACCACACACTCTCCTCTCCTAAATCCTAAACCAGTGTGGTTTCATGTTATAGAATGACACCCTAAACTAATTCTCCTATATTTATGTTATGCATAGTCTATCTATAACTATTCTCATGACTATCCATAACTAGAACTTACCCCATAGTCACTACGTTACTCTACCAGGACTAATAATATAACCAGCAGGAACTATATACCTGCCAGTAGAACATTTAATACTAACAGTAGCAATTACTCTACCAGTAGGAACTAATAAATACAAATATACCTAACAATATCCTCCCCTAAACTAGAATTTGACATGTTACTTCCAGTTCCTATACTAATCTTCATTCTTTAAAGCCTTTGAGGAATTGAACTCAGCAGACAAAAATAGCAGCAGCCAAATTGATTAACCGTTAAACATCTTTAACTCTTCAATCTTTAATCAGCAACCAACTTTGGACCACCTCAGCAACATCCATCAATTCAGGGTTACATACGATTCTCATCACATCCCATGGTGTGTTAAACTCCGGGAGAGGGTGAAACATAAGAAAAGTAAATGGATTGAAGAAGCCTTTACCAAGTAGACCATTAACTCTTCTTGGGCAAGCCAATCTATTGGGTCTTAGAAAAAAGGAATGCCATAGAAATTGAACCTTTTCAAACCACTCCAAACTTGAATCATAGTTGCTTGAGTACAATATGACATTGGTCAAGTCATCACAGCCATAAACGGATTTGATAAGGCCTTTAACCACATAGCCGTTGCTTAGTGGGCTAGACAACCTTGGAGAACCCCACAGAAAGGGTTACTCCCATGGTGGATTGCAAATCATCTCAACATATTTGTACATGAAGACATTGGTCAGTTGAAGACCCTATGTGGTTTAAGCAAAACCATACACTATACATTCATTCAGGAACAAGACCTGGGAATCTGAAACCAAAACTCAATTTATTCTAGCCCCTAAAGGCCTGCAATTGAAGACCATGTTCAATTTAGTTCAACCATACGGCCTGGGAATTAATACCCATAATGATGTTGCATACCTCAAAAGAGAAACTTTATGAAAACAAGTGCCCACCAAACCATTTTGCAACCAAAATATTGTATCAACAATAAAGGCACATTTTGAGCCAAAAGGATTTATGGATAATTTGCATATCAGAACAAGTGATGCCAACTCCAAACACCAAAAACCTCAAAAACCATCCAAAAGCACCTGCAACAATCAAAACTATACATACCAAAAGAAACAGAGTATATACAAGATAGTAACAGTGTACCAGACTTATGCAGAGGGAACACTAGAAGCAAGCTGATTCTTGATGAATTTAATCAGTTGCACAGCATATGTCATGTCATTCCCTATACCATCTATCTCCAATTCTAACTTATGCTTCAGCATCTTCTTCATGAGTGAAGCAGAGAGAGGATATGGTGTATCTGCAAACATGTATAAGATCTTGCCAGTAAATGTTTCTAGCACATGAACACCAGAAAATGGGAACAATTTCCAGCTGTGGATAACCCACTCCTGTTGATCATTCCAAACATTAACACTTGAACCACCAGTAGTAGACTCAAACTAAACATGAAGATCTCCCCACAAAATCAGTCCTGTACCAGCTAGAGGGTTGACTTCATAATGCTTAACAACCATTCCATATAACTTAGACAGATCCTGTCAATCAAGCAAGTGCATAATCTCTCTAAGATAAGTAAACTATTTAGAAGATTTATCAGTGAAGTATAAAGCATTGATATCACCCAAGCCAGTAGGAATAACTTCCCATGTAGCAAATACATGCCAAAAGAAAAGAGGGTCAGAATCATCATCAGAAGCATCAGAGGCATCATTAGATAGCACTTGAATGAAGGAGTTATCAAGAGCAGTCAAATCCACTTCAGAAGATGACATCTTCCTTGTTGCTAGAGACTTCCTCCTGGTGCTATATGTCTTGATACCAGTAGCAGATGAATGACTTCTTGTCCTAGGTCTAGATGACCTAGAAACAGAGGGATCAACAGATGTATCAAGGGTAGCAGCAGGAGTAGAAGGTGGAGAATCAACAAATGGTGACTGATGTACATTAGTAGTAACATCAGCAGAGGATTAATGTGAAGCAGCAGGAACAGGAGTCTGTGGAGCTGCAGAGGATTTTAACTTCTTAGACTTAGGTTGTTCCGCATCAACACCTGGTCTTTTAAGTGACCTCCTAAGGTTCTGTGCTTGCAGATCAACAACAGCATTCCTAATCTTATCAAACTCAGCTTTGAGTTGATCATCAGTGAATGTCTTCACATATTTCGAAGTCCATCCCGTTGAATAAATTGTAGAGCTCTGATTTTTCACAAAGGTTCGCATAAAGTCCTTTTGTTGTGCAAAAGTCATTGGCTTATTTCTTTTCTCCTGCAACCTATGTGCTTAAACTTTCTTCTTCGTTCTGCAATAAGGGCATCCATCCTCTCTACAAAATTGTCTTCATTAACATCAGGACCAAGTAGATCAGCAGTAAGTCCTTGATTTGCATGTACGTGTCCCATGATGTCTGACCAATCAGCATCTGTGTAATACTTGGCAGAATTGATCACATCCTCTTGCCTTTTCTTCTTTATTTCCTCTTGTACTCTAGCCAATTCAGCTTGTTCCTCTTCATAAAGTTTCCTTGCAGCCTCTGCACCCAACCTGTCCTCCTCCATCTGTCTAAATGACCTTGCTTTCATTGGAGGATTTTCCTCCACCATTGGAGATTTACCCTTGTTAGAGGGAGCAGCAGAGAAATCAGAAGCAGTACCAGTAGGAACATCATTTCCATGAACAAAGTCATCAGTGTGAATGGAGGAACTAGGAGGAAATTCAGTCGCTTGAGTGGCATCAGCAGGAACAGAAGAAGTGTCAGCAGCAATAGCAGCTGCCTTAGCTAGCTTGATCAAAGAATCCACATCTTGTTCCTCATCTTCCTCTGTGTCAGATTCACTTAAAATCACATTCCTTCCCCTTGCTTTGAGTTTTGACTCCAAAAACTTCACTCTCTTTACCAATTTCCCCATCACATCCTTAAACAGTAGCTTGTGAGCTTGAAGCTCAGATTCCAAACTTCCAATTTTCTTCCCCTGTTCAGACACTAAAGTATACAAAGCTGTTAGAGTAAGAAGGTCCTCAGCACCTCCTGAGGTGGTACCTACAGGTGGAGCTGCAGTGGACCTAGAAGGAGAAGCAAAGAAAGATCCACCCAAGGGATCATCTGCCACATTAGGGTCAGGATTGGAATCATTGGCCTTTGAAGAAGACTCAACATGAGGGTCAGAAGATGGACCCTGCTGATTCACTTGAGCACTAGGAGAAGTTGGTATTGGTCTGGGTGGTTTTGAAACTGGCTTATTCAGTTGAGCAGCTGGAGTAGTGGGTGTTGGTCTTGGTGATGTTGATCCATGATCATGAGGAGAAACAGTTTGGTGCACAGGTTCTGTAATAGTTTCATGGTCAGTCTGAGGGTTGGGTGATGCTGCCTCCCCTGATGTACCAGCTGCAATGGCAGCTTGAGGAGGAGGAAGCATTGCAGCCACCAATGGCATATGGTCTCCATGAAAATTCAGTCTCATATTTGCAAACATCTTGCTGGTCAGTCTAAATGCATGGTATGGTTTGGTATTCCTAGTTTCTATGTCCAGTATCATTTGTAGAAACCTAGGAAACATCAAAAATTTCTTAGAATTATTAATGTTATTTACCATCCCAGTAAAGATATAGCGAGACCAATTGTACTTCTTTCCCTCACACAAACAGATTAAAGCAATAGCCAAAGGGCTTCCAAACTGATCCCAACTCCCTGACTTAGTACTAAGACAATGTAAGAGAGTATGGATCAGGAACCTCCACTGAGGTGAGAATTTGTTCTTATGAAAGGTCAACTTTCCCTCAGTGGGGTAACCTAGATTATCCATGCCTAAGAATATGTCAGGTATAGGCATATCCACAATTCCCCCCTCATCATGTAACTGCAATTGACTCCTCACTAGTGATTCAGTGATTGTGTAAGGAGTCCCATCAATGGTGGCCACAATAGCTGGTGGACCTAACTCAGATGATCGGAGTGAGGCCGTAGACCAGAATTGGGTTATTAGGGAATCATAGATGAGTGGGTCAGTTACAATAGCATACCTAATGTGGGAATCAAGTAAAAAATCAATAACCTGATGATAATCGGTACTCCCTTTGGGTTTCTCCAAAAATCCAATCCTGTTGTGCTCATCGCGATATTTTAGGGCAGCCATTGATTCGACGGTAGCTTGAATAGGGTTGTGTGTTAATGCTGGTGTTAGAATGCAAGAGAGTTGCTACTGGTGGGTAGTAGGAATCACAATTTCGAAGGGTGAGTGGAATGAATAAAGAGGGCTGTAAAAATTAGGGTTTGATCTCAAAGGTAATTGTAAAAATGAGGGCAAACAGTGATTAACCCTTTAAATAGATAACCCTTTGATCAATTAAATGCCCACTTATCTCAGCTTTACTATTGAAATATAATAAAACTCAATTTAAGTTACTCGATTAAAGAAAAGTCAACCCTAACGAAAAATTAACAAGACCAGCAGGAACAACTCTACCAGCAGAAACCAGAAAGACAACCAGTAGAAATTGTTCAGCCAGTAGAAACCAGTATTACCACTAGTAGAAACTCTTGCAACACCAGAAATGACACAAATCCAACCAGAAGGAATTGTTCATCCTCATCATAACCAACATCACCACCCACCACAGCCGCCACCATAGCATCATCATTATAACACCTCCATGGCTGTTAAACAGCCTATAGGGTGCGTTTGGTTGTTATAACACCAAGATTGGGTGCGTATGATGTGGGTTTAGCACCACCAAGTTGCGTCTGGTTTTCGTGTACAACACCACGGGTGCGTGGTTTGGCTGTGAACCAAGAAAAGGGGTGCGGGGGATTTATTTAAGCACCAAGGGTGCGTTCGGGTGGCTGTCACGCAACACAAGGTGCGTTCCGGTTGGGGTTTGGCACAAGAAGAAGGGTGGGTTGGTTTCTATAATGCACCAGAGGTGCGTTCGGTTTCTGTTCAGACCCGCAGGGGTGCGTGTGGTTTGAGTTTATAGCAGCAGGAGTGTGCGTCTGGTTTTATTCATAAGCACCAAGGGTGCGTTTGTTTGGGTTTATAACACCACCACGGGGTGTTCGTTTGGTTTTCTTGCACCACAAATGATGCGTTGGGTTTAACAACCACACGGGTGCGTTTGGCTGTCGTCCACAGCCAAGGGAGGGGGGGGTGTCGGATTGGTTGTAAGCATCAAAGGTGTGTATTGTTTGGTTTTGTTTCACCGAGAGGGTGCGTGTGGACCGGGTTCAGCCAAATGGGTGCATTGGGTTCATGGTTTGCGCCGAACAGGGTGCGTTTGGTTTCGGATAACACAAAAAGGGTGCGTCTCGTTGCGGGTTAGCATCAGGTAGCGGGTGGTTTTATAAACCACCAGCAAGGGTGCGGTTGTTTATTGAAACAGCAATATGGGTGTTTGTTTTTATTGTTATAAAGATTAGAGGTATTAGGGTAGCGTTTGGTTGGCTGAAGTACAATAAAGGGGTGCGTTTGAGTATTTATAAAACGCAACAGGGTGCGTTTGGCTTAGTAGAGACATGAGTGGGTACGTTTGGTTTAGTAGGAACCACACGAGGCTGTGTTTGGTCTATATGTCACAACAAGGGGGCTGTTTGGCTTAAGACGGTCCAAAGAGGAGCGTTTGGTTGACTGTGTACCAGATTAGGGTGCGTTAGGTTTGTGGCAGCCAACAATTAGGGAGCGTTTGGTGTATATGAGACGACAAATAGGTATAACTTAAGGTTTAAAATATTAAAACCGGCATTAATGGTGTTTAAATTGTGGTTAAATAAATATAGTGTTACTAAGGGGTTTAATTTAGATATAATAAAACGTATAAATTTTCTTATTTTAGTACACGCAGCGTTTGAGATAGATGGAATACGCTTTTAATTGCAAGATATATATTGATAAGGGAAATAGTCGGTTTTACGAAATGGAATTGTCTTTATAAACGGAAGGTATTAGAATTTATACAGATTTCTATATTTATTAATGTGTCACTAAAAACTTATTTCATTTAGGAAAAACGATATAGGTGGCTACGTTATATTTAGAAATATTATTAAAATTTAATCTATGCAATAACTGATAACGAACGATGATTATAACGTTTTAACTTTAGACGATGTTTCAGTCACGAACCGTCGATGGAACGAAATATAAGCTATAAATTATTACTTATAATTTTATTACTTCTTCTGCTAGAGGTAACTGAATAATTGTTGGTAAATGGCTTTAAAACATCGGTTAACTTAATAAAATTTAAAACGTATCGATTACGTTTAAGATAAGAACTTTTTGTTTAATTAAGGTCGGTGAAATTTCAGAAATTGAGTCAAACTATCTTGGTTTAATTTTTTATTCACACTTATTATATTATTACCTGCTAGGTATAATATACTTTTCATTAATCTTTGGATTGATTGTCTTTGTTATATAATTTACGGTAGGAATTATATAAGGGTTATTTTATTAAGTACATATAAAGAATATATATTACACACTTTGCGTATATTTCAATTTATTTATTTAACCAACACCAAAACCATTACAACGGTTTTAATCTAAATCTTCATCACGCTTTTGTAGAGGTTGATGTAACCATTCATCTGGGAGGGAACCCACAACACTTTATCTAGGCTTGATGAGACTTAGCGTTAAGTTAAGCTGCATTTTCTCGATCGAGCGCTTCGTCTTCCGTTCGTGTTGTGCATATGATGCTACATATCAAATCGTTCTTCAAATATCTAAGGTGAGCTTCATAGCCCCACGTTTTATGGTGTTACTTTTATAACAATGTGATTGTTTTAAGGGATTTTGATCAAGGTGAGTTTATAGCCCCATGTTTTACTGGTTTTACATATATTTTTGGGGTGAGAACATGCTTGTTTGCAAATGCATTTACATGATTGATTACAAATTGGTTTACATACTTATTTGCATAGCTCGCTATGGGATACATTATTTGACTTCATTTTTGGTCACAAATACATACTTTACATTTGAAATGATTATGGATTAGCTTAGGCTGATTGAACTGATAACAACAAAATTACTGCCCGGGTGTTCTTGGAGGGGACACCGGTAACGGGAGTACATATTTTTACATTACTGCCCGGGTGTTCTTGGAGGGGACACCGGTAACGGGAGTATATATACATTATTTGTATCACTGCCCGAATTGGGTACATACAAGTCTACGTCACAGCGTCATGAACTGTAAATCACTTGGAGGGTGAGCGCGAATGTTATGAAATAGATCTATTCGGGTGTGGATCCCTGTTCGGGTGATTAAGCTATCGCCGGTAACGAACATTATAGCGTGATGTCCACGTGAATGATATAAAATAGATCTATTCGGGATTGACAACCCCCGTTCGGGTGACTAGCTATCACTGGGAACGAACGTTATAACATGTCGGATTATAACGTTGGGACTATAGGGCCCCCCGACAAATACATACTTGGAACATTTTGTTCATTAAATTTGTCATGCATTATTTATAAAAATCTTTGGGATAAGATTGGTACATTTTGGTGACATTAAATTAACCATGCATTCTTTATAAAAATCCTTCTACATCACACTTTGGGATAATATTGGTACTTTTGGTGACATAAAATGGGTCGTGCATATTTTATAAACATTTTACATGGTACTGTGATGACACAGTGGATAAATATATTTGTTGAAACTTACATTCATACTTAAACTAATCTATGAACTCACCAACTTTAATGTTGACACTTTTAAGCATGTTTTTCTCAGGTGAATTAGATGCTTGGATTATTTGATGTGCATTGGAGTCTTTACATTCAAGTTTTTCATGGTGATGCAATTATGGGACAACTATTATTTTGATTTTTTTTTTTTTCTTTTTTTCAGAAAATCAACGAGATTGTTTTACAAACGACACATTTAGAGGTCGTTCTCTTGTATCTAGCGCTGTGTATTATGAAGTAGCACCCCATGTGGTATTCCGCTGCGTTGTTATATTTTTGGGGGTGTTACAGATTGGTATCAGAGCACTGGCTATAGAGAACTAGGTTGCATATTTTACCCTAGACTATAGTCGTTTTCACAAACATTGCATCACATCAAACATTTTCAAAGTGCATACACGCTACTTGCTTATGTGCTTACATTACGTGCTGCATTAAGTGCTTACATGACATACATATATGTAATATATATGCTTACATCTTTTGCGTATATCGCACATTTATTTATATAAGAGTTATTTATATAAATACCAGAGCGTTTCTTAAGACATTGTGGGTTGCACAATGGTCTCATTCTACTCGTCAGACATTGTGAGTTATACAATGGTCTCATCTTACTTCTTAGACATTGTGAGTTGCACAATGGTCTCATTTCGTTCTCAGACATTGTAAGTTAAACAATGGTCTCTAAGGATATTATTTTTCTTCATAGCATTATACTATATTGTATTACACGGAGACCGTTATAATTTTTGTTTACATGGAGTTATGTATGAATCTAAGTATTACAAGTCTTGTATGGGCGGGACTTGTAATAGGAGGATTTATATGATAATTGCTATGTTGACTGGTTCATCGAGACTTTTACCTGGTTTACTCTAACCAAGGTACTCATTACCTATCTTGAACTCTAGGTCGATATTTTTGGGTAGTTTTACTCCCTGTCTCCGAAGACGAGTTTGGAACACTCGTCCCATACTCATTAGAGCACATGCATCGTCATGTCATCCATCACCTTGAAAGTTATGTGGGTACGCGTATTGCATCGGGAATTATTAAGTAGGATGATTTATAATCTATTTATTTGAAAGGATTGGGACGCCTCTTCATTTAAATAAATAAATTATAAATCACCGAACCATAAGTTTATCAATTGATTATTTACATAAATTAGGACGCTTCTTTATGCAAATAATGAATTATAAATGAGTGGGCTTAATGGTATCCGATATGAGACGAGTATGAACCTGAACTCGATAATCACCGGAATTCGTTATAAAGGTCTAGAGACACAATCGTGTCTTGCTACTCAGCAGAATCTTAAGGCCTCACTTGGAGCTGCCTTATCACATTCTTAAGTTATTACTTTTGCCGTTGCTAATCCTCGCGATCACGAACTGTTCGTGGAACTAACAGACTTGTTACACACTTGAGCTAATGGAGTTGATTCATCTTCGAACTAACGACTGAGCACCATAATCCGCCGCCTATCGCATAAGCTCTTCCGCGAGCCCCTCCCATTTGTTAAACTTTATTCTGGGAATATTGTTTCTCGAAATGTCCTCATTCTCGGCATCCCATCATCATTTGTTATAGTATTGACGTTATGGTCGCTGCTGTTGGGTCCTGGAGCGGTCCCGACTGATAACAAACTTTATCAACTAAGTGATGAAACCCACCTTAAACAAGATAAGCATATGTCGATATAGTATTCAGTTGAATTACTCATTGCCGAAAAATAGTACACCAATTTAAGTCATGGTACTAATTAGTACTGCCAAGTAAGTTGAGTACTTACATCCATAAGCCACGTTGATGTTGATAATCGAAAATTACAGATAGTAGAGACGAGACTCCATCCTCGGACATTTAGAAACTTATACATACATACTCACGCGACTACACCTTCTTCTTGAGGTTTTCACTATAATGAGACTTTCCATATAACGCGGTTAATACAGGCATAAGATCTGTAATGATATCTTTTGAGATCCCCATTTGATGGTTTAAATATCCTGGGAAAATCTAGCCAAAATTGTGGTAGACTGAGAAGTGTAGAACACCGATTTTCTGAATACATTATCAGCGTCTTGTTAGACGGTTTATTAAACCTTAATTTTTCCTTGGTCACACAGTACGGATACACAATTTAATCTCGGGACGAGATTTCTTTAAGGGGTAGGTACTGTAACATCCGAGAATTTTCGAATTTTTGAATGACTATTTCAATCGTTGACTTTTAGTGTCTGGCTTGACATATAATAACGACCATCTAAAGCACGTTTTCACAACTCGGACTCTAAAGCAATTTGATGTAAAACGACATTCCTGACAACTTTTTAGTTTTGACCGAGATCCGAAAACAGTCAGAAGGTGACTGAAATGTCCTCGCAAAATTTTGAGCACAATGCGTGCCAACCCAAAATAATAAAATTTATATTTAATCATCATAATTTATTAAATAAAAATATTTAATAAATTAATTATATTGTTAACCGAAAACGTTTGTTAAAAACGCAATTATTGAAGTTAAAATTCATTTTACGGATAAGGTTTATCGAAAAAGTATATATATGAATAACAAACATTTTAAATAAATGTTATGAAACAATTATGAAATAAAATGGTGTAAATACTCATTTTTATCGGAAAAAATGATTCGGAAAACAACGGCGCAAGTTTCGCTCGTTGAATCATTAGTTAAGTCGCCCAAACGAGTCCCGAACCGATAGTTATAAAAACTATGTTAAAAAGTTACAAAACTCACCCTAAACTATTTAATACTTGTCATTTAATTTTAAAGTTTTAATATAAATAAAATTTTTATTACAAAAATTTCATTTCCATCTCAAATATACACACACATTTTATAAACACTCTCTCCTTCCCCATGAAATTCCGGTAGCCCTCCCCCACCGCCGGATTCCGGCCACCGCCACCACGCCGCCGCCGGAAAACTTTTCCGGTGGATTTTTCCGGCGAACACCAAGTGTGTTCCTCTTCTTCCGATCTACCCAACCCACTACATCACTCGCCCTCACTCGCGTTTCCCCCCTCCTCTCCGGCTGCTCTCCCACCGCAGCCAACACCACCATCACCCAACCACCTCTATTATTATCATCACCATGACAGCCTCTCCCCCTCCCCCCTGCTGCTACTCTATGACGCCACCACCACAGCCGCGACTAGAGGGTGCGTGTGGTGGTTATAGTTAGCACCAAGGGTGCGTTTCTTGGCTGGTAACACTTGAAAAGAAAAGAGGTGTGTTCGTTGGTTGTTGTTGTCACCGAGACCACTACCATAATGTGGTGGTTCGGTCAGGTCTGCTGCCGCCACAGCCGCACCATAGCGGTGCCGGCTCGTGGTGGTTTTGAGTTTGGTTTTGTTATTCACGAATGGGTGCATTTGGTTTAGTGTTGTCATAGATTTAGGGTGCGTTTGGCACACAAAGGGGGTGTTCGTGTGGGGTTTATAGCAGCCAAGGGGGTGTCGGGTCAAACCACCAGATAGGGTGCGTTGGGTTTATTAACAGCCGGGGTGTTTGTTTTGACGGTGGCAGCCACCACACGGGGTTGCTGTGGGTGGCAGCCACCGCCCTAAGGGGTGTTTGTTGGCTGGGTTTTTACAAAAAAAGGGTGTGGTTAAGGTTTATGTCAAAAGGGTTTTGGGTTTCGGGGTTGACAGCCGTTAGGGGGCGTTTGGTTGGGTGGCAGCCACCAAGGGGTGCGTTGGTTGGGGCTGTCACCGCACAAAGGGCCGTTTGGTTGGGTGGCAGCCACCACACAGCCATCGTGCGGGGTCCGTTTGGTTTGTAGCAAATTAGGGTCCGTTTAGTATAGTGGCAACCAAACGGGGGTGTTTGGTTTGGGTTTGGCACGAGTAGGCCGCGTTTGGTTATGGTTATAAACGGGTAGGGCCGCGTTTAGTTGTGGGTTTAACAACATAAGGGTTATGTTTGGGTGAGCAGAAAACCCATAAACTACGCTTTGGAGGTTAACACGAATCGGTAAATAAATACATTGTAAGATCAATAAATATATAGTGAAAACTTTTATAAATATAAAAGTTTAATACCTAGTGGTGGTTTAAAATGGTTAAATAAATATTATATATATTATTTTGTTAAGTTGAAATATAATAACATATATATTATATCTAGAAAAGGCGGGCATTTGAAATATTGACAAATCAATGATGCAACATAAATGATTAAGGGAAAACGTAAGTTCTGCGAAAACGGAAAACGTAATCTAAACGGAAAGTCTAGAAGAAATTTATATAAATTTCTATATTTATTAATGGTTCACTAAAACTGCTATCATTTTAGAAACCGATAAAGGAACTAAGTTATATTTTAAAGATATACTAAAATATAACTGTATAATAACCTGACAACGAACGGAAACTATACTTTTACAATAAGACGAACTGTTTTAGACGCAACCCGTCGAAGAACGAAATATATGTTATAAAATATATTTATATTTTATAATGATTATAAACTATTACAAACATGGTTTGATTAATACATACCGTTAAGACATGTGTTAACCTTTATACAAAGTCTTCTTATTAATTAAATTGATGTCAAACTAATTGATTTAATTAATTATTCACAATTATTATATAATACCTGCAAGGTATTATATACTTTTCATTAAACTTTGGATTGATTGTCTTTGTGATATAATTCACGGTATGAATTATATAAGGGTTATTTTCCTATGTAATATATGAAGTATATATATTACACACTTTGCGTATACTTTCAATCTATTTATTTAACCAACCACCAAACTATTACAACATGGGAATCTAAATCTTTATCAACGGGTCGCGTTGATGTGACTATTCATCGGGGAACCCAAATATATTATTCTAGGCTAGTGGATCTTAGCCTTCAAGATTAGTTGCAACTTCTCGATCGAGCCGCTTCGTCTTCCGTTCGTTTTGTGCATATTAGATGCCTATCTGCCAATCGTTCTTCATCATCAATGTGAGTTCATAACCTCGCTTTTCAATCTTTTGAATGTTTATAAACCCTCGAGGGGGAATACATGCTTGTCTACAAACTCTTTACTTACAAGGTTACTTATAAACAATCTATTGTTTTAAGGATTTTAGAGTGCATAGCCACTTTTACTCGTTTTGGATACGGTTATATATATTTTTGGATGAAACTATGCAATCGTTTTTATAATGGACACAAGGGATCAATTGTTATATTATGATTACGGGGTTGCCTATGTTAGCCAATAACCAAGTTAAGTCCCCATTCCATGAACTGTCCAATTGTCATAGAAGTAGTTGGAAATTACATTAGTGTGGAAAAGCGCGGAATGTTAATGTAATAGATCTATTCGGGAAACACCTCCCCGTTCGGTGAATAGCTAATCACCGGAACGAATCGTTATAGCATGGCGACATTTAGGATGTTTAGGTTAGACATCCGGATGCTAAAAATTTGCAATAATATATTAAATTGCAAGAAAGATCGTCGAGCTCAGTTCATGACTTAGGAAACGTAATCAGGGTCTCGTGATGTTTGCATTTGCGTTTCACACGGGAAGTTTTCTTGGGTCCTATGTTACACCTTTGGCAACTATTTGGAGATTTAAATGGTCTTGCATGTTTTGCAACTGTTGATTAGAAATCATACACATATTTTGAAAGACATTAATGATTAAATGGTCATATAAACTTGGAAACCTTTGGTTTATATTCAGATCTAAACTAATATATGAACTCACCAACTTTATGTTGACGTTTTTTAAGCATGTTTTTCTTAGGTGAATTAGATGCTTGGATTATCTGATGTGCATTGGAGTCTAAATGGACAAGATTTCATAATTGGATTTCTACAAAGAGACAAATCTCGTTGTGTCGCTTCAAGCTTACATGTTGATGCAATTATAGGACAACCTATTATTTTCATTATAGAAAACAACGAGATTGTTTATACACACGACACATTTAGAGGTCGTTCTCTGTATAAAGCGCTGTGATTATAAGAAGTACACCCCAAGTGGTATTCCTCTGCGTTGTCATATTTTTTGGGGTGTTACAAATCGTCTATCTGAATCTGAATTGATCATCACCAGAATTCCATTCCTTGCTATTATCTCATCAATACAAATCCTTAAAAACTACACATCTTGAAATCTTCTTGTATAGACAAGAAATGATCTAAACTTATGTCAGTCTATCGACCAACACCCAAAGATCACATCATACACACTACTTTGACCTTGGGAATTTAGTGAAAAAATCCATGTGGATTCTATCTCATTTTACACTCAAGTATCTCAGGCTGTTGCCAACAACCAAAAGTGTTTGACATGCCAGCCTTCACCTCTTATAACAATCCGACAATTGCTAACATACGAGAGTTATATCCTGTTTTCTACACGTGGCGAAACCAATAACATGTCTCCAAGGATATAGAATGTCTTAATTTGCACCCAATGTACCAAGTACCTGATGCAGGCCTCTTCCATTACACTCTATCAATAGAACCTAAATTCATCCATAAAGTAACAAACTCTCATCTCTTTTTCTTCCAACTATGATCTAAACATGTAGCCTTTGTGTAGTAAGTTCTCTGCTTAAACGCCTCACTTTGGTGCTCATTAATCATTCTCTACTCGCTGATACATTCACTCTCACCTTTACCACTCAACGCATCACCCACTACATTCGCTTTATCGGAAGTATCACACAAAGCATTCTTCAAAGTCTGAAAAGCCTCTTCTTGTTCTACGCTCCACTCATACTTCTGATTCCTCTCAGATAGGGAAGTAAGGGGGTTAAACAATCTTAAAAAATCACAATGAACGTCAGTATGAAAACCTGCCAACCTAAATAATTCATCATTCCTCCACTACGATCACTCTTCTCGGGTCTACGTGAATACGTTATGGTTGACCACGTGACCAAGAAAATGCACTTCTTCCAACCAAAACTCACACTTAGAAAACTTAGCATACAACTTCTCCTTCCTCAGTGACTCCAACACTAACTCACATGAACTTCATGTTCCTCCTTCGAACTTGAGTAGGCCAGAATGTCATCAATGAATACGATGACAAACCTACCTAAGTACGGTTAGCAACTCGGTTCATTAAGTCCATGAAAACCGCTGGTGCATTGGTTAACCCAAAAGGCATAACCGTAGACTCAAAATGTTAGTTTCTCATTCGAATTGCGGTCTTTGGAATGGCATCCTCATGCACTCATAGCTGATGATAACCTGACCAAAAATCTATCTTTAAGATAGGACACGCTCCTCGTAACTGATCAAACAAGTCATCAATCCTAGGGAGTGGATAACGGTTTTTTAACAGGTAATTTGTTCAGCTCCCTATGATCAATACACATGCGAAAAGAACCATCCTCTTCTTTATGAATAACACCAGTGCTCCCCACGAAAAATGAATAGGTCATATGAAACCCTTGTCTTCTAACTCTTGAAGTTGTTTCAAACCTTCTTAGCATTTCCGAGGGTGCTAAACACGAGATATGGAGACTTCGCGACTGGCGTTGCTCCATGAACCAAATCTATGCGGAACTCAACTTGTCATCGTGGTGGTCATCGACAAATCTTCCGAAAACACATCAGTAAGATCGCGCACCACGGGTATATCACTTATCTTAGGTTCATCTACCTTAGCATTCATTAGGGCTTCGGCGGCTCCCAAAGTACGTTCCCCATGAACTCGAAGTATCTCATCACCTTCCAATGGTAGCCTAACCACCTTCTCATGACATATTATCACAAACTTCCTATTAGACAACCAGTCCATTCCCCCAATCACATCAGAGCTTCCACGACTCAACGGCATCAACGAACTCCAAGGGTTACGAACAATCGAATAGGATAACAAACGAATATCGAGTCAAAGGCTAGAATACATATAAGAGATTCCACATATGCAAATAGACGTCAATCAAATGACATAAGAATCCTTTGAAAGAAAGGATACGTATATGCACCGAGTGAAAGCGCAACCGAAATAAAATCAACAGCATACCAGAAAATGAACACAAAAAATATCATATGACGACGGAAATTCTTATACCAATTATCGACTTTACTCGAAAGGTCAAAATAAATAATGTTTTTATAAAAATAAATTTAAATTAAGAAAGTCACTTTAAGTATAAAAATTATTTTAAATAATAATGAAATTGTGTTAAATGTAATCTTTGAAAAAATTTCATTCTGGTTGTCATAAAAAAATATAAAGATGGTTATCTAATGGTGTATCGTACCTTACCACTATAAATCACTTTAAACTTGCTTTTTATAATAAAATAAAATCTATTTACACAGATCATGTTATACACAGTTTTATCCAAACACCAATACAATACTTCCAAAGGGTTTTTATAATTAGATATCAACTATAAAATAGGTTACTCAAACAAAGGAAACCATAATATCAAAAGGGATCGTAAAACACCGCACAGACTCTAACAACAATCTATTGTTTGAAAACAGAAGAAAATGCCAGAAACCATATACTCAAAATAAAATCAAACGAACTCGTACAAGAAAACTCATGCAAGACGTTACGTACCCAAAAGAAAACATAAGGTCTTATCCAAAAATGATCAACAGAGCAAACCTAAAAGCATCGATACTAACACGTCGCCAACGGGTTATGAAAACCAAAGGATATACAACCAATTGAGTAATGATCCACACTAATATGTTAGGAACAATTAGTTCTTAAAAGAAGCGTTTGATACTCATAGGAGTAATCAATGCAACGAAAGAACTAACAAAACGCACTTATATCCGAAAGAGCAAAATTCCGAACAACCAATATACATTGAGACGTCGAATAGGAAAAATCGGGTATCCTTACTAACAAAGTACGAGAAGGGATGCTAAGCTTAGACTTAGGAAATCCGAACAAACAACCGAGTAAACAAGCAACCTCTATAATAGCAATACTAGGTATCCGCAAATACTAGATGGAAGGGAAACTTACTATCTATACAACTCAATTTAACATATCCTCCAATTAGGGTAAGAGAATAATTCTCTACCCATACCACCATCCTTATCATGAATACACATATAAAAAATATTACACTACCAACAAAAAAACCCCCCCCCCCCCCCCTTTTTTTTTAAACAACCAAACACAAATAAATGCAATCATGGTCACAAGTCTACGTGTGTGATGCCTTTATAATTATGTTGGCCACCATAATTATAAGTGCCTCCTTTCACACGTGTACTTACTTCCAAGATTACTCATTTCAATCATAATTCACATATAAGCACATATTCCACATTGAACATCTTAAACTACTCCAACTTAACACATAATGGATGCCCCATCCAATAACTACTTAATTATATCAAAATAAAATCGAAACGAAATAAAGGAACGTAAGTCTCGCAACGACTCTCAAAATACGAAATATCCGAAAGAAATAATCAATAACAACATGATAAGGTAAATGACAAGATAAACTTATGCTGTGCCTCGTTTGGGTTTGACTTTGCCTCCATAAGAATCACCCGACTCGGCGGGTCCAGCCCTACTACACACATCTGACAAACGATCAACTATCCTATCTCATTCGGTTACACAAGAGGCTCCTATTATGGATCTTTATAACGCTTAAGTCCAGTTGGGAAAATGGTTCCCCAACGAGACTTATTACGGGTGGGGAAAACATAGATAAAATACTAAGAAAGTAATATATATTATACCAGTTAATGGTAGACAAAATAACTAAATGAAAACTTAACAAAATAGGAAAATATAAGCTATGCAATATAGCGGGGAAGCATAGCAGTTATAACATTAAACAATTAAGCCCTAAATGCATCTACATGAAAGACCCCGAGGGTTATAGTCCCTTAGCTCAACCCCACATCCTAATAACCAAAGGCTCTGATACCAATCTGTCACACCCCGCCAAGGCAGAAACATAAGGCGCAACGAGAATGTATATCATTACAACACAATGACGTCTATATAGAGGAACTAAAATGCATTAAATGAATAAAGCATAGACACAAAGTGTCATGAAAATACCCAAAACAACACAATAAAACCAAAGGCGTCTTATATTGAAGAAAAGGGGGTTCTCACCAATATCAAGACATTTCAAAACTTCAAAATCCATCTAAACAATTCAAACCAAAATATTCAATAATCTAATCAATGCAAAACACAAACTAGGAGGTTCAACTCCACATGCAGCCTATGGTCTCTCTAGCCATTTCTCTTAGTCTTAATATATTCATGATGCTCACCTAAAAATGATGCTTAAAACGTCAACACAATGGTTGGTGAGAGTCATAGGTTTAAGACACACAATATAATCTTTAAATCAATTACTGTGATTATAAAAAAATAATGCAGGACAATTATGAACTATCAAGAACTTATGCTATCATGCAACCCTACATCATCATATTCAAAAAAACAAACTACACACTGGGTAGGCGTACGCATTCGATCCCAAATAGCCACTTACGTACCTAAAAGTCTATCAGCTGGAAGTTATACTTAGGCCTGGATCAACACTATCATTGAGTAGGCGTACTCATCCGATCCCAAATCACTATCATTGAGTAGGCGTACTCATCCGATCCCAAATCACTAACACTTGACATGTCAAACATACACACATCAATATCACATCACATAACATGTAGCACATAACGCATATCAGTCACATAATAGTCCATGCATTTACACTAACACATAATCACAGCAATTTAAAACTCATTTTAACACTTGCATCATTTCCATCCCAAGTTTAAAACGCAATAAAAAGTGGGACTATGTAACTCACCTGAATGCTCAAAACGCAGCTTCCAATTCCTATCACGCAACTATACAAATAAATAAACACGGTTACACGCGACCAAGCTAAAAGCTCTAGTCCATGTAACACACATATGATGGATCTCTAAGGGTTTGATTAACCATCATGGGTCACCCCGACACCATGCCCAACCTTAACCACCTCATTAACATATTACACTAGTTAACTACAATTTATTAGAAAATGCAAAATTTTAGTGTATCTTTACTAACTTAAAAACCTTACTTGCTGACCTTCATAAATTATACCAAAAATCACCTAAGTTCAATTATGAGTTTACTAACTACCTTGTGATTCCCAAATGCTCATTACATGTGCAACTACCCCAAATAAAATCCAACTTCAAAACTGTATCAATATGGATCTGATTGCACAAGAAATTGTATGGCCCTAATTACCCTATTAGACACACAATCAGAAGCTATCCTTCTAGGGTTTCTTTATATACATTGTGAACCTAATCACTGTAGATTGACTAACCTTAATTACACTTTTAAGTTAGGGTTTTACCCTCCTAAACATGACCTAATTCTGACCCGTATTTACTGTTTTGACAACTTTTCTTGTAACCAACATTTAACCAACTTCCAGAACTCAAAATCATTCAAGGCCGGACTTTTTGAAAAATAGACTCTTTGAACTACAATTTAAGCTCTTGAATCATATCAAAACACGTTTCTAACATCTAGATATCATCAGTTTAACACAAACTTAATTCTGCAAAACCCTAAATCAAGATCTAACGCAAACCCTAACATGCAACATGCATGATCATAACCCTAAACTAACCCTAATCGCTCTAGCATGATTAACACATCCTTAATTACAGAAGTTTTTAAAAACCCTAATGATCCATCATACTAATTGTTACATGATTTAAAGAAAACTAAACAACTAGGGTTAACGAACATACCTAAACCTTGATTCTTGAACACTAAATCACCAACTTGTTCCTGATTAAAAAAAATCTTTTTTTTTCTTCTTCTTGAGGGTTTTGGCGATCACAAGGGGAGAGGGAGAGAAAAGTGATTTAGGGTTTTATTGGTTTTGTATTTATACTAATAAAATCCTAGTTGTAATCAAATTGTCTCCTTTTTTTCTTTTATCCCTAACCGGCCGAATAAACACCACTATATATTTTTTTATTTAATTATTAATTAACTAATTATCTTCATTACCTTAAGTTTTCATAAAAACTTAAGCTAATTTGAGTAAACCTTTTTACATAAATGCAACTTACTAAACTTTCCAAAAATAACTTTTCATTTCACAATTCACTTTCTATTTTTAGAAAGGTCTTCTAGTAATATCAAAAAATTTCACCCCACTATACTTATCTACTAACATAAACATTCACAAAACCTCTAACACAAACTCATCCAACTATTACCTAGCATTGCATGCATACGCCTTTTTTTACATTATCACTTTACGCTAAACAATAAATTATTATCTCTTAACACAAACGCACTACATAAATGAGATGATCTACACTCAAACTGACATCATGAACACCTATTCAAACCACTTAGCACACTTACTATAACACATATGCACAAAAGATCACACAAAATGATCTCTTCTGCCATTTCTAAAGGTATCCTAATCTGATTAAATACGGGTCGTCACAACCTCTGATTCTTTCATACTTGTGGTATCTTTCAAAATTGTGTGTTCAACACTCTCGTCTCATGATATCTTCAAAAGTTGAAACTTTTTTTAAGTTGATCAATTTTTGAGGGGAAGCTTTTAAAACCATGATTTAATGATTTTAGGCACATTCTCTACATGTCTGTTTTAGTGTGAAAACATTTCAAAAAATGTTTCATAACCAAATGAATAAGATTAATTGTCAAAAATAGTTGTCGACAAGTGTGTATATATCGACAAGCGCGCTAGCGATCAAAGCTACATCCGTTCTAGATAAATTGAAAACCGCACTACTGGCCCAGTGACCATCCGTTCTAGATATAAACATACTTTGACATAACTAGCTTTCTCATTTTGTTTATAACATATAACAGTTGTTCAATCTTGATTTCACAAGTAATATAAAATGTCATAACTATACTATGTGGTGTCATAATTGGTGTAGAATTGAGGGGGAGCAACAAAAAAACGTTTAAATAATTCATGCAACACATTTGGTATCATTTTTCCTCCCAATGAAATTTTTTCATGTTCCCAAGTTTTTTTTTTTTATATAAATCAAATTGGATTTTTATTAAAAAAAAAAAAAAAAAAAATAAATATAGAGATTTATATTTCGTAGGGGGAGAAACTGATTCAAATGTGATTGAGAAAAGAATTATGTCTATAAGATACAAGTGGTTAAGTGCATTAACTCTTGCCTCATGTACGAAATAATTTTAAATATCGATGCACAAGTGTAGGGGGAGTATTTCAAAAGAATGAAACTCTCAAAGTGTTAAACGTTTTGATTCATATTAAACACTTTGATTGATTTTCAAATGGTTTTATGGTTTTGATTACTATACCCAACAACCAACTACATCACACCATTAATGAAGTCATAAGGTGGTTAAAGTTAGGTATTAGTTATACGATCCAACCATAACCGGATGGATCTACCCATGGATATTCCATAGTTAGATTATAAGTCATTAGGTATGATTTGGAGATGAATGAGAAAAGAGATAATGTTAACTAAGACATGCGTTATCACCGGAACAATCACAAGATGGTGATAGTAATGACGTCTTGGTAAACATTTAAGGGGTTGAAGAATGAAAAAGAAATGTAAGGATAAAGGGTGAAAAGAAAGAAGCTTCAATATACTTAGCATAAAACCGGGTCAATACATAATCTATCAGAATCAGAAAGATGATTTCTGGTATTGAAGATAGACATCATGGACCTAGTTATACAATGCACAAACCTTCCGAGCCATTCAAGTTTATCTCAAAAGACACTTGCCTCATTTGTCACGGAGATACACATAGTATCTATTGACATCTCACTCCGAGATTGTTGATATTGAAAAGGTGGTAGTCAGCTCCAGCCTTCGATCACTAAAGCCAAAATGCACGAATCAAGTCTAGAGCCAAAAGAGATCAAATATAAATCTCATTAGGACACAATGTCAAAATACACTTGGTGAACACCAATAAGTTCTCAAGTTGTAATAAGAGTCCTACGCATTATCCTTGTGATCTTGCCAGAACATTCAGAGTGATGCTCTTAGCATTTCATAATGATGAATGGAAATCCTTCTAATGTTAACATCAAACAACACTGCGGTAGGTGACATGGGAAATCTTGTAAAATTTCAAACATGTGATAATTGGTAATCCATTGCGATCCAAGCTTATGATTTGACGAGAAACTCTAAAATCGTTGTTGCTTACTTCATAGTGTGTATCAATGATTCACCTATATTCGCCTGTTATCCTTACTTGTCTGGGAAACCGGATATATGAACAACTATGGAATATTTAAAAGCTTCGTTAGTGTCTACCAGAGTGTCAGTTAGAATAAACCACCAATTTTTGCTGAAAAACATGTCAAAGGAGATTCATTCATGAATCAAATCCTAATGATGCAGGTACAATATTCATACTTTAAAATGGTCCTCACGGAACCGGAGGTTAAAGTTACCAAAACTCGATGTGTGAACAAGACACTCGTCTATATCTGTTGCTTTATCGTTAACACTTTTAAATGCAGGTACTGACAATGACGTATAATGCGGATTATTGCAAAAGCAATAGAAGTTTTACAATCCTCCTAGGCATAATACCTAATCATTGTAGTGTAGTATAGGCAAGACTCTTGGGATAGATCGTTCTCTAAGGGAATAATGAGGTAGGTTCGAATTGTATGTCGCTAAGATCTAAAGATTAAGAGAAGAATATTTGTGTGTTTTTATGTTTTTTAGAAAGCAAGTAAAATCTTAGGTTTTGAAGGGGGTTTTAAACTAAGCTAAAACTAATCTAAATCTAATCAAATTCATGAAGGAAAAGTAAAATTGGTGGCTATAAAACCTCAAAGGGTATGTATTATTGTAATTCTAATTGTGTTTTGTACATTAGATTGTATATGTATTTATACTAATACCATAGCTTACTGACTAAGCAACATAACATAACCTAATAGGAACAACCCTTCTGTACATTGGGTTGGTATTTAGTTTGTTCTAACAGCCCCGTAAGCTAAGGTCGGGCAATAACCTGTAGACTTATATATTAGAAAAAGGAAATCGAGGAGTTGGTAATGGCTTTGTAAAGATATCTGCAATTTGATTATGTGTAGATATATGTTGAACTCGAAGATCTCCTTGAGTAACCTTTTCCCGAACAAAGTGTAGTCTATTTCAATGTGTTTTGTACGCACACGGAAGATAGGGTTAGCTGACAAGTATGTTGCACCAAGATTGTCACACCATAGTATAGGAGTTGAAGATGAACGAATACCAAGCTCATAAAGAAGAGCTTGAAGCCATGTAAGCTCAACAACGGTGTCAGCAAGGGCTTTGTATCCAGCTTTTGAAGAGGAATGTGAAACCGTATGTTATTTACGAGCGGTCCAAGATATATGGTTTGAACCAAGATATATAGAAAATCCCCTTGTGGATCGTCGATCGTCTGAATCCCCTGCCCAGTCAGCATCTGATAAAGCTTCAAGAGAAGTATCAGGATTACCTTTCCATAGCACGTCAGTAAAAGCTTGAAGGGTAAAACAAAAGAATGACGTATGAGCATACCATGTTTAACCGTACCATAAAGATAACGTAAAATCCGTTTAACTGCAGACCAATGATTCTCAATCGAAGCATGAATATACTGACATACCTTGTTAACAAAAAAAGCTATGTCAGACCGAGATATGGTAACATATTGTAAAGAACCCACTACTTGTCGATATTCCATTGGATTAGAGAAAGCAGTACTGTCATCTAAATTGAGGTAACCATGGGAGAAGACACAGGCTTGCAGTTAGAAAGATCATCACTTTGTAATAGCTCCAAAATATACTTCTTTTGAGATAGAAGAATGCCGGACACATGAGGAACAATTTCAGTACCTAAGAAGTAGTTAAGTGGCCCAAGATCTTTTAATGCAAAAGCAAATCCAAGTTGACTAATTATATTATCGACTGTGCCCTTATTATTACCTGTAATGATATTGTCATCCACATATACCAGAATGTACAAAAGTGTGCGTCTAAGCGAATAAATAAACAAAGATGGACCTGTTTTGGAGCCTTTAAAACCGAGATTGAAGAGAGCCTTGAAGAGGAGCTCAAACCAAGCGCGCGGGGCTTGCTTTAAGCCTTTAAGGAATTATGAAGTAAACACACTTGTTTTGGTCGTTCTGGATCTATAAGCTGGAGGTTGTTTTATATAAATCCTCTCCTTAAGATTTTCATGAAGAAATGCATTGTGAACATCTAACTGGCGTAGTTGCCAGTTGTTAGTAACCACAAGTGATAAAATAGCTTGAATAGTTGTCAACTTGACAATCGAGCTAAATTTCTCATGAATATAAAGTCTAGTTGTTGCCAAAAAACAAACTTTTGGCAACAAATCTGCTTTTTAAAAAGTAATAGCACATTTGTGTCCCATTTTTACCTGTATTACCACTTACCATCAACACATTGGTGTTAGATGACGAGGTACTAAAGACCACATTCCATTTTTCATGAGAGACGTTCATACTCTTCTTTTATAGCTTGGCGCCACTCTAGAGAGTTGTTGGCAACGGTAAACAAGGTTGGTTTAGTGATGGTAGTAGGGAGGGCGGTAACATGATTTATGGAAGGATTTTAGGTAACCCGTTGTTTGGGATTTTGACAAAGATTTGCATGACGTTGCCGAGTGATGAGAGGCGATGGTGGTGGTGTTGGTATCGATGTAGTTGATACGAGAGATGGTTCACCATTAGAAGACTCGAGAGAAGATATTAAGTAGTTAGACTCAAATGTGAAACTAATGATGGAGATGAAATCAGTGAGCATGGTGAAGATGGACTTAGATGGTCTGTAGTAGGAATTACATAAGGTGATTCCGAGGAGTGATAGGGAGATGTTTTTGAAGGGGGTGGGGAAGTTGTTTTAGGGATATCGAAGGGTATGCATTATTGTAATTGTAATTGTGTTTTACATTAGATTGTAATGTATTTATACTAATATCATAGCTTACTGACTAAGCAACCTAACATAACCTAATAGGTATTGCCCATCTATACAATTGGACCAGCCTATCTAGTTTGTTTTAACAATGGGAAATCTAATAGGTAAACAAACGTTCTCACTAAATCATGCACAACTCCCTAGTTGATTACTCCAATCTGTTGCCCGTCACCCTCGTTAGTGTAATGTGTAAGTATTCCCCTAATTCTAAAGTGAGTTGGTCAAGTTCGCTTTCTACGTGTGATGACATCAAATAATGTCTATTTTTAACTTCTTATATCCTATGTTATTAAACCATTTTGATTGTTATTGCAAAGAATGTTACTTAATCGTGTATATTTGTGGATTTTGTTGTATTTATGGAGTAATTGTGAAAGATAGCAAAAGGCGTACTCACTCTGGAGCTTACATGAAGATTATTGTTCCTAATTGTAGGTCAATGTATTGGATTGTTTAGGGCCTTTTGTAGACAATAGCTAACTTGAAAATTAATCCAATCAACTATATGAGAGACTATGTCTATGATTACTATGGTGTAATGTGAAATCTTTAACACAAGTACTAAGAAGAACACAATGTAAAACTTTGCTATTTGCTATTAATTTCTATTAGAATTCTATTTCAATCTCATACTAAACATTGTGCCGTAGGGTTCCTTTTATACACCAAGGAAACTTATTGGGTTCACAATAAGTTGAAGGATAATGCATATCCTTTCCTAAGCGTGTGAAAGGATAATGCATATCCTTTCCTAAAATATCTCTAAGATAACTATACAGTTACATAAACAGACTTAACTATATGAGACCAGTACTAACTATAGTACTGTCAAACTTAACTTAGTTCTGGCAGACTTAACTATGTCTACCAGACATAACTCTATAACTACCAGACTTAAGTCTGTTTACAATAATTCCTAACAATCCTCCCCTAACTTGATCTTTACTTGTGAATTTCAAATTTCTTTGAGTATCTTCATTATGAGCTTCCTGAGGATTTTGTAAGCATTATCTTTGGAATTATTCTTGAACTGCAACATGATGATTTTCCTGTATAAACAGGTTCTTGACTTCTATTAGCAACTCTTGAAATCGTCACTAAGGATATTTGCAGCATCAAATCTTTTAAACATCATGGCCAACACTTCATAGCATTCATGTACAAACTTTCAGCAACAAATAGAAGCAAACATTGACATTTATGTACATCAGATCATAAAGTTTCAGTCTATTCTCATCACTTCCAGGTGTGTTAACTCCTGAGAGAGGTGAATCATTAAAAATTTAAATGGATTTGATATCTCTTTACCAGTTAGCCATTAACTCTGGAGTAGCCAATGTTTGGTTTATAAACCATGGTACATTGATAACCATTTCAACTCTTAGTACATGACACATGGTGAGTTGAAATACCATATGATTTTTAGCAAATCATCAGCTATCAACGGATTTGATTAAGCCTTTACCAAGTAACCGTTTGCTCTTGGGCTAGCTAAATCATTTGGTGGAAAATCATGGATCATCACCCTGGTGGACTAGTAACCAGTTCAACTTTTGGAACGTGAATCATTGGTAAGTTGAGTACCATCTAGTTTTTGGTAAACTGTCAACCATATAAATGGATTTTCCATAGCCTTTACCACAAGCCATAACCTTGTGGGCTAGCCAACTCTTTACAAACACATATATGGTAAGTTGATAACCATACAGTTTTTGGTAAACTGTCAACCATTAACGGATTTGAGAAGTCTTTACCAAAGCCGTTTGCTTTAGACTAGCCAGTCCTTATGCCTATTAAGCATGGTGACCTGATGACCATTTATTGTGTGATGGTTAGCCAACACTCAAACCCTTCTCTCTTCCATTATAGTCTAGTTTCCTACTTACTCCAGCAATGATAAACATCATCATTTTCTAACACCTATTTGCGTTCTCAATCATCTTCATAATGTTTGTACACAAACATTCATTCATTTTTTTTTTTTTCCTTCCAGAAGCTTCATTTTTAGCATCACTTGGCAGGCATCTTTAGACTAAGGTTAAGTCCTATCTGATTGCATATTAAAGACATATAAATAAATGACTCCATAGTTAGGGACATATGTACTTCACACTTATTATTACCTCCAACTGATTATCTTTTGCTGTAGTTGGTAAGCGCCAATTGGCATCTTAATTGAGAAGGTGGTTCAAACTTAGTCCTGTAGTTCACTCCATAGTACTATGTCTTTAACATCTTTAGGCCTTTTTGTTAGTACTTCTGCATTACCAACCGGGATGGCTAATGAAGTTCCTCTAGTGTGAAGGCTTTGATGCATTCGCTCCAAAGCTCTTATAAACGGGTTATGAGGAATGGTGGGGGGTGGGGTTTTTGGAGGAGGGATAATGAGAGAGGGGAGTACTCCGAAGAAGTGGGGGTTGTTGTGAGAGTGCGTGAAAGAAGTCATTTATCAAATAATAAGCGCAAATGGAGCTGATACAGTTTAGATGAGCTTTTAGAGCTATGCTTAAAGAACTTACATGAGAGGATTTATTGAGCTTATACAGGTATGGTAATGCAGTAGTTTGGAACAAAATAGGCCTAAAGTTGTTTTTATGACAGTAGTACTATGGAGTGGATTCAGGACTATGTTTGAATCCACCTCTCAATAGAAGATCGCATTTTGGAGGATTCACACTAATGCTAAAGATATTCAGTTGGACTGGTAATTAGGATATTGTGTGGGATTTTAGTTAGTACATTTTTGTTTAACTTTGGAGGCATGTAGTATTTTATATGCTAGCAGGATAGGAAAGTTTACTTTGTATAATGATGCCCTGCCAGTGATGCTTAAATTGAAGCTTCTGGATGGAGAAAAATGAATGAAGTTTGTTAAAAAACTTTGAAGATGATTGAGAAGCAAATTGGAGTTAGAAAATGATGAATAAAACATTTTCTGTAGTAAATAAGTAAACAGAGGACTATAATTGAAAAGATATAAGGTTTAGATTGTTTGGCTAACCCATCACACAATAACCCCTCCCCCCGGTCATCCCCAGGGTCACCAAGCTTACATAGGCATTAAGGACTGGCTAGTAACTAACAATCAAACGGCTTTGGTTAAAGACTTCTCAAATCGTAATCGGTTGACAGTTTACCAAACGCTGTAGTGGTTACTCAACCTTCAACAAATATAATGTGTTTGTTAAAGAGTTGGCTAGCCCACAAGGTTATAGGACTGTTGTGGTAAAGCTATGGATGAAAAATCCATTCTTATATGGTTGACAGTTTTACCAATAAATAGATGGTACTAAATTACCAAAGATCCCATGTTCAAAAGGCTGAACTGGTTAACATAGTCCACACAGATTGGGTGATGTCATGATCGTCCACCAGAAGGATTGTAGCTAAGCCCAGAAGATGCCATAACGGTTACTAGGTAACTTGGCTTCAATTCAAATACGTTGATGAAGCTGAATGATTTGCTAAAAATCATTATTGGTATTTTCAACTCTACCTATGTGTCATTGTATAAGAGTTGAAATGGTTATCAATGTCCATGTTTTATTAAACCACAACAATTGTTAACTTCCAGACGTTAATGGGTTAACCTGGTAAAGAGATATCAAATCCATTTAAATTTTTATTCGATTCACCTCTCTCAGGAGTTAAAACACACTGGAAGTAGATCGAGAATAGACTGAACTACCCTTTATGATCTGAATGTACACTATAGACAGTTGCTGTCTATTTCTGTTAGCTGAGAAAGCTTATATACATGTAGCTATGATAAGTTGTTGGCCATGATGTTAAAAGATTGATGCTGCAAATATCCTTAGTGTATGATTTCAAAGAGTTGCTAATAGAAGATCACATGAACAATGTTAGATATACAGAAAATCATCACTGTTGCAGTTTCAAGGATTAATTCCAAGATAATTTCTATCCAAACATCCGCATGACCACCAGCTCATATATGAAGATACTCAAAGAATTTGAATTTCACAAGTAAAGATCAAGTTAGGGTGAGGGTATTGGTTAGGAATTATGTGTAATCAGACTTAAGTCTGGTATTTATAGAGTTATGTTGTTAGACCATAAAGTTAAGTTGCAGACTAAGTAAGTTTTTACTAGTACTATAGTAGTAATCTGGTCTCATATAGTTAAGTCTGTTTATGTAACTGCTATTATTATCTTAGAGATTATTTTAGAAAGGATGTCATTTATCCTTTCCCCCAACACGCTTAGGAAAGGTTAGCATATATCCACTTTCACACGTTTGTAAAGCCCCCATTAGGTTTTACATGTGTACCTTAAAAAGAAAATACGGGTTACAAAATTTGTTAGTATGAACTATTTGAAATTCATTTTAATAGAAATTAATAGCAAAAGTAGGCAAGTTTTACATTGTGTTCCTTTTCTTAGTACTTGTGTTACAGATATCACATTAGCACATAGTATTCATAGTCATTGTCTTAACTTAATAGTTGATTTGGATATTATCAAGTTTTAGTCTATTGTCTTACAAAAGTCTAAACAGGAATCCAAGAATTATTGGGGACCTACAATTAGACTCCAATATTATTCACATGTAATTGCCATCCACGAGGTACGCTTTGCTATCTTTCACCAATTACTCCATAATTACTCCATTTCTCAACATAATAAAGAGATTAAGTATAAAATCTTTGCATAATCTTCAAAATTGGTTAATAACATTTAGGTATAATTATGACTGTTATAAAATAGACATAATGTTGATGTCTATCACACGTAGAAAGCGAACGTTGACCCAACTAAACTTTTAGAATTAGGGGTAAATACATTACCACATTAACACTAACAGAGGGTGACCGGGGCAACATGATTGGAGTAAATCAAATAGGGAGTTTGTGCATTGATATTTGTGAGAAACGTTTGTTTACCTATTAGTATTTTCCCATTGTTAAAAAACAAACTAGATTGGCTGGTCCAATTATTTGTATACGTTATGGGGCAATTCTCTACTTAACGTTAATAGTTAGGGTGCTTAGTACTGTACGCTATGTTATTAGTTATATAATACTTTACAAATATAATGTATAAATACAATTACAATATACAATAAATGCATTTACCACTAGATTATCCCCTACAAACAACTTCCCAGCCCCCTCAAAACTTCTCCCTCATCACTCCTCGGAAGCTCACCTTATGTAATTCCTACTACAGACCATCTAAGAATCTTCACCATGATCAATGATTTCTTATACCCATCATTAGTTTCACAGTTTGAGTCTAACTTCTTAAAAAACTTCTCTCGAGTCTTATAATGCTTGATCCATCTCTCGTAATCAACTACATCGATTCTCAACACCACCAACCATCGCCTCTCATCACTCGAGCTGACGTAATGCAATCTTTGTCAAATCCAATACAACGGGTTACTTAAATCTTGCCATAAATATGTACCGCTACCTTCCTACTACCTATCTAGAAATCCCAACACATTGATTAACGTGCAACCAATCTCTTGGAGTGCGCCAAGGCTATAAAAGAAGAGTTTGACGCTCTCATGAAAAATGGAATGTGGTCTTTATACCTCGTGGCTCTTCTAAACACCATATGTTGTTGCTGCGTGAGTGGGTTAATACTAGGTTTTAAATTTGGGGACCAACTGAGTGGTGCTGAATTACTTGTTACTAAGAGCAACGGGATGTGTTGCAAAAAGGGTTGTTGGAAACAATCTAGGATATTGATTTTCATGAGAAATTTAGCTCGATTGTCAAGTGACAACTATTCATAGCTCATATTTTATCACTTGTGTGAGTTACTAACAACTGGGCACCTTACGCAAAGTTCAGTTGTCAACAATGATTTTCTTCATTCGATTAGAATCTTAAGGAGTGTGGTTTTCTATAAAAAAAACATCCTCCAGGCTTTATTGGATCCAGAACGAATCCAAAATCCTGTGTGTTTTAATTCATTAAGTCCCTTTATGCTTAAAGCAAGCCCGCTGCGCCTTGGTTGAGTCTCTCATCCTATAGGCTCTCGTCAATCTTCGTTATTAAAGGCTCCAAGACAGTCCATCTTTGTTTATTTATTAGCTTAGTACGCACACCTTTTGTACTTTACGTGGTATATGTGGATGAAATATTCAAATTACAGGTGAATAATAGGGCTAAAGTCTGATTAAGTATAATTAGTCACAAGCTTTGGATTTGCTTTGCATTCAAAAGATCATGGGTCCACTTTAACTACTTCTTCTCCCCACCACCCCCCGTATGTACTGAAAGTTTGGTTCCTCATGATGTCAGGGTGAGCGGGGTTTGTTTTTTTTATATTTCCGGCATTTCTTCTTATCTAAAATGAAAGTATATTTTGGTAGCTATTACATAAAGTGATGATATTTATAACTGCAAAGCTGAGTTTCTCCATGGCTTACCTCAATTTAGATGACAGTACTGCTTTCTCTAATCCAATGGGAATATAGACATGTATTGTGTTCTTTACAATACGGTTGACCCCATATCTCACGGTCTGGACAATAGCTTTTTTTGTTAACTAGGTATGTCAGGTATATTCATGCTTCGATTGAGTATACATTGGTCTCGCTAGTTTAAAGGATTTTACGTTATCTTTATGTACGGTTAGCCATAGTAATGCTCATACGTCTATTTCTTTTTCGTTTTTTACCTTCAAGCTTTCTACCTGACTAGTGCTATGGAAGATGGTAATCATGTACTTTCTCTTGAAGCTTTTATCAGATGCTTGATGCTGGGCATGGATTTCAGTACTGATCGATCGTTTCCATCAAAAGGGGGAGTTTCTATATATCTTGAGTTCTATAACCATATATCTTGGACTCGCGCTTTGTATAATAACACTACGTTTCACTTTCCTCTTTCAAGCAGTGGGATACATAAGCCTTAGCTGGAACACGTTGTTGAGCTTACAGCTCTTCAAGCTCTTCTTTATCGAGCGTGGTATTCGTTATCTTCAACTCCTTACTGTGGTGCTGACAATCGTGGTGCAACAATACTTTGTAAGCTAACCCTATCTTCCGTGTGCGTACAAAACACAATGGTAAATAGACTATCACATATATGTTCGAAAGGTTACTACATAAGGAGATCTGCGAGTTCAATTCTTTTGTAAATATTCTACGAACTATTCAAGGGCAGATATCTTTACAAAGCCATTACCAACTCCTCGATTCCTTTTTCTAATATTTAAGCTACAGGTTATTGCCCGTCCTTAGCTTACGGGGGCGTGTTAGAACAAACTAAATAGGCCAACCCAATTGTATAGATGGGTTGTTCCTATTAGGTTATGTTATGTTGCTTAGTCAGTAAGCTATGGTATTAGTATAAATACATATACAATCTAATGTACAAAACACAATTAGAATTACAATAATACATACCCTTTGAGGTTTTATAGCCACCAATTTTACTTTTCCTTCAGAATTTGATTAGATTTAGATTAGTTTTAGCTTAGTTTAAAACCCCCTTCAAAACCTGAGATTTTACTTGCTTTCTAAAAAACATAAAATCACAAAAATACTCTTCCCTCAACCTTTAGATTTTAGTAACATACAATTCGAACCTACCTCACTATTCCCCTAGAGAATGATCCAATACACCGAGTACTTGCCTATAAACACTCATAATTGATTAGGTAATTTGCATAGGGAGGATTGTGTAAAACTTCTATTGCTTTTGCAATAATCCGCATTATACGTCATTGTCAGTACCTACATTTATAAGGGTTAACAAAAAAGCATCATATATTGACGAGTGTCTTGTTCACACGTCGAGTTTCAGTAACTTTAACCTCCGGTTCCTTGAGGACCATTTTACAGTATAAATACTATACCCGCGTCATCAGGATTATGAATGAATCTCCTTAATAGGTTTTCCAGCTAAAAGTGTGGTTTATCTAGAGCTGACACGTCTAGAGACGCTAACGAAGCTTTTTGATATTCCACAGTTGTTCCTATATCCGGATTCCCAGACATAGTTAGGATACTAGTCGAATTAGAGGTGAATCATTGATACACACTATGAAGTAAGCAACAACGATTTTAGAGTTTCTCGTCAAATCATAAGCTTGGATCGCAATGGATTACCAATTATCACATGTTTGAAATTTTACAAGATTTCCCATGTCACCTACCGCAGTGTTGTTTGATGTTAACATTAGAAGGATTTCCATTCATCACTATGGAATGGTAAGAGCATCACTCTGAATGTTCTGGCAAGATCATAAAGATAGTTCGTAGGAATCCTGTTATAACTTGAGAACTTATTGTTGTTCACCAAGTGTATTTTGACTTTGTGTCCTAATGAGATTTATATTTGATCTCTTTTGGCTCTAGACTCGATTAGTGCATTTTGGTTTTACTGATCTGGATGGCTGGAAGACTGACTGTCACCTTTTCATATCATAACGGAATCTCGGATATGTTGAGATAGTCAATAGATACTATGTGTATCTCCGTGACAAATGAGGCAAGTGTCTTTTGAGATAAACTTGAATGGCTCGGAAGGTTTGTGCATTGTATAACTAGGTCATGGATGTCTGATCTTCAATACAGAAATTCATCTTCTTCTTGATTCTGATACAGATTTATGTATTGACTCAGGTATTATTGCGTCTAAGTATATGGAGAGCTTTCTTTCTTTTCACCCTTTATCATAACTTTTCTTTTTTACATTCTTCAACCCCTTCAATGTTTACCAAGATGTCAATACTATCACCATGTTGTGATTCTTTTGGTGAATAAACTAATGTCATTAGTCTACTTTAGTTCCCTTTTTTCTTCATCTTCCAAATTCATAAATAAGGAATTACTTATTCTAACTTTGAAATGTTACATGGGTGGATCCCTTCTTAGGTTTCGTTGGATCAGCTTAGTAACATAATACCTAACTTTAACCACCTTATGACTTCATTAATGGTGTGATGTAGTTGGTTGTTGGGTATAGTAATCAAAACCATAAAACCATTTGAAAATCAATCAAAGTGTTTAATATGAATCAAAACGTTTAACACTTTGAGAGTTTCATTCTTTTGAAATACTCCCCCTACACTTGTGCATCGATATTTAAAATTATTTCGTACATGGAGGAAGAGTTAATTGCACTTAAAAATCTTGTATCTTATAGTCTCATTATTTCTTTTTCTCAGATATCATTTTTAATCAGTTTCTCCCCTACAGGGAAATAGTTAAAATCTTTAGTGAATTTTTTATAACCAATTGAATTAAAACTTGGACCATGAAAAATATTCATTGGGAGAAAAATTGATACCAAAATAGTTGCATGAATTATTTAACGTTTTTTTTGTAGCTCCTTCAATTCTACACAATTATGACACCATAATATTATAGTTATGTAAAAAACACAACATATCCCACAATAATTAAAAATAAAAATAAAAAACCCTCAAATATTAAAATAAATAAAATAAAATACATATCACAACTCTTCATTTACAATTTTCTACTATTTAAAAAAAAAAACTCCTTCAAATCAATAATCACTTCTATATGCTCACAAACCCAATCTCCCCACAAAATCCCTAACAAAACACAAATTAACATCACAAAAAATCCCATAAAACCAACCCCTCCAATACTCATACAAATATATACAACAACCACATTAAAACCCTAACCCCATCACAACCCCTCTAAACCCCAAATCCTTTAACATCTCATCATCTTCTATTATAAAAAATACTCAACCACATATCACTTCATTCACCTAATACTACAAATTCAACTACTCTAAATTAAACCGCTTTATTATAAACAACATACCATAAACACCAAAATCATACTCCAAAAAGACTTTATATACTTTACAAAATTATACTCAAACAATCGAAAATCTCAATAATATATATTCAATTTACATCTCTCTCTCGCACTCCTACCCATACCCACAGAATTCCGCGACAAAATTTATATTTATGTCTTTTTATCTTCATACTCCTCTCTCCACTCTTTTTATATAAAATCAACTCGCTCATCTCAGTTTCAAATAACTTCTCTTTACCTTAAAACCAATGTGTGTACACGAAACTCCCCTCCCGCAATCATACTAACACATAGAACCAGAGAGACTAATAGTCAATATAGTGTGTGTGTGTTTGTGTGTGTGTGTGGTGTTTCGGCTAATACATGGAGGCTTTGCGAGTGAAATATAGGATATTTATAGAGACTTGTCTAATGTATAGAAAGTGAATGTGTTAAATGTGAAAAGGTTATTTTGTAGAAAGTACGTTTTAGTCATAGTTGCATTTATGTTAAAAAGGTTTACCAAATATTTATTAGCTTAGGCTAATTGTGTATAAAACTTAATTTTTAAATTCATAAAAAAGATAATTATATAATAAAAAAAACCTTAAGAGATAGGATGTTTATTCGTGTTAGGCGGGGGGTTGTGGAGTGGAGAGAGTAGTGGAGAAGGAGAGGAGTGAGGGAGAGAGTGAGATTAAGAGCGAAGAGAGAGAGATTAGAGAAGAGAGAAGAAAGAGAGACCTCAGAAGGATGAGAGAAGGGTGAGGTGTGGGGTAGTCGCGCGCTCTGAGAGTAGATTTGTGGTGTGTGTGTGAGAGGTTGTGGTGTGTATATGTATGTTTTGTGTAAAGTCCCGTAAATATGTTCGCTTAATTGTGTTATCTTTTCGCTGCATCATTCTCGCTCTCACTTTCGCTTATAATGTTGTAAAGATAGATATTAGTCTGCTCTAATTTAGATATTTAGAGACTACTTCTAGATAGTGATTTAAATTAGATTGTTGATGAGATAATATAGTTAGATAGGATATAATGTATTATGTACAATCTATGAAAAATATTCTTGTAACTCTCTCAAGACAGTTAGTGCGCAAGTTTAGAAGAATCGTATAAATGTACACAATAACGTTATATTACCTAATGTCTGTTCTAGAGCTGCCAATGATAGCGCTTATCCTCCTCTTCCCATAGCCGTGTTCCTAACTAAGTCCTTTCACTTTCACAATTCAATGTATACACACACAATTAGTATGCATGGCATATTCATATAGGGTTCTTTAAACACAATCTGTAATTTAAAGATGTGTCTAAATCCCATGCTAGACGCGATCCTTGGTTTACATTAGGTCATATTCGGTGTAAATGGTTAGGGTTAGATCGCGTTAATTTATGATTTAGAGTTGAGCAGATTTTAGGTCTGTGTTCAACTGATGATATCTTGATGATAGAATGTGTTTTGATTTGTTCAAAGCCTATTATTGTAGTTCAAAGAGTATGTTTTCAAAATAATCGGCCTTGAATGATTTTGAGTTCTGGAAGTTGGTCAAACGTTGGTTACAAGAAAAGTTGTCAAAACAGTAAATACGGGTCAGAATTAGGTCATGTTTAGGAGGGTAAAACCCTAACTTAAAAGTGGAATTAAGGTTAGCCAATCTATCATTAGTAATTTCAAATGTATATAAGAAACACTAGAAGAATAGCTTATGATTTTTTGTCTAAGCTCTATGGTAATTAGGACATACTTTTTAGTGTGCATTCAGATCTGAATTGGGACAGTTTTGAAGTTTGATTTTATTTGGGATAGTTGCACATGTAATGGGAGCTTGGGAATCACAAGGTAGTTAGTAAACTCATAGATGAACTTAGATGATTTTTGGTTATATTTTATATATTGGTCCGGCTAAGTAAGGTTTTCTAAGAGAGTAAATATACAACTAAATTTTGATTTCTGAATAACTTTGTAGTTAACTAGTGTATGTGTTAATGAAGGTGGTTAAGATGGACATGGTGTCGGGTGTGACCCTTGTGTTAATACACCCATAGATTATCCATTCATATGTGTTACTGGTCTAGAGCTTTTAGTTAGGTCGAGTGTAAACCGTTATTTATTTATTTGTATAGTTACGTAATAGAAATTGGAAGCTGCGTTTTGAGCATTCAGGTGAGTTACATAGTCCCACTTTTTATTGCGTTTTAAACTTGGGATGGAAATGATGCAAGTGTTGAAATATGTTTTAAATTTTTGTGACTATGTGTTAGTTTAAATGGATGGACTATTATGTGACTGATATGCGTTATGTGCTACATGTTATGTGATATGATAATTGATGTATGTTGCCTAGTCAGGATGGTTACTGCGGGTATCCATGGCTGAGATAGAGGAAAGATTTGGTATGATCCAGTATCGTTGAGGTTGTCTGCTTAGTGATTTGTGTGGTTGATTGTGTAACATCCCCCAACAATGAGTCACAGCGGAAATATGTATGAGGGGTTACTTCTTAATACAACATCACAAGACTACAATGAGAACGCCTTTTAATTTGTGTCATTTGAAAAGTAATCTCGTTGATTTTCTTGAAATGATATTAGATTTATTCCCATTATTGCATCACAATTGAAAAAGCTTGAAAGCGATACAACGAGATTTGATCATTTGCATGTAAGTAGAAATTCATGGATGAAATCTTGTCAAATTTAGACTTCAGTATACATCAAGTAAGCCAAGTATCTAATTCACCTGAGAAAAACATGCTTAAAAGTGTCAACATAAAGTTGGTAAGTTCATAGATTTTTGTAAGTATAAATGTAATTGTTTGAATCAAAAGATTTATTAAAGTATGCAGACATAATTCCTTAATAATAGTCACAAAATTGTACGTATGAATGTTGGACCGTAATTGTTCAAAGTATGCATGATAATTAAAACTATCACGAAATGTTTCAAGTATGTATTACCCAATGAGTGATTACGATTACTCTAAGTTCATGAAACCGATGCACTATCTACCCATCGTAGGTGTCCCCTCCAAGAACACCCGGGCAGTAATGAAAACCATATGTACCCATCGCAGGTGTCCCTTGCAAGAACACCCAGGCAGAAATGAATATGTACCCTGCAGGTGTCCCCTCCAAGAACACATCGTAGCAGTTATGATATGTACCCATCTCAGGTGTTCACTCCAAGAACACATGGGAGATACTTGTAGTTAATCCGTCAATCCGTTAAGCTAATTCGTAATCATTTTAAAGTAAAGTATGTAATTTGTGACCAAAATGGAAGTATGTAATGTATTCCATAGGAGCTATGTAAATGAGTGTGTAACAAATTTGTAATCAAACCATGGAAATGCATTTGCAAACAAGATCGTTCTCACCCAAAATATATGTAAAACAAGTAATAAACATGGGCTATAAACCTCACCTCGATGTTGTAGAACGATTGGCGGGAATGCACATATTAAGCACAACACAAACGGAAACCGGAACGACTCGATCAAGAAGTTGCGGTTTATCTTAACGACTATGACCCACTAGCCTAGGATAATGTATTTGAGTTTTCCGATGGATGATTATATCAACGCGACACGTTGATAAAAGATTAGATCTCAGGTTGTAATAGTTCGGTGGTTGGTTAAATAAAATAAAACGAAAAGTAAACGCAAAGCATGTAATATATTCTGTATATATTACATATGAAAAATTGAACAATTATATAATTCATATCATGAATTATATAACCAAGGCAAACAACCAAAAGCATAATTCAAAATGTATATAATACACAGCATGTATTATACATAGGGAAAGTATTATATAAGAGACGTAAGAAAAATAATTAAAACAACATAATTCGACATGTGTTTGGAAATCACCATATAAGTTACTAAAGAGTCCTTGTTATAAAAGTACCGCACGTTTTATAGTTGAGAAGTATGTAAACGATGTTTTCAAAGCTTTTACAAAAGTTACGACTTTATCTTCTAGTCGGGAATCATAAAATAATATTTTATAATTTAGTATTTCATTTTCTTGACGGGTTGTAGCTAAAATAGTTGTCTCCTTTGTAAAAGTATAGTTCTCGTTTGTTTGTCGGGTTATTATATAATAAAAAATTAATACTCTTAAACTATATAACCTTGTCCTTTTACCGAGTTTCTAAAATAATAGAAGCTTTAGTGAAACATCACTAAGTATAGAAATTTATATAAATTTCGACATAACCTTTTCGTTTATACAACGTTCCCTATATTTTATAAAATCTAATGTTTTCACTTTCCAAACAACCGTGTTGCTAAAATTATCACGTTTCAATTTATATCTAACTAGACAAAATAATAAATAGCACATTTATTTAACCATTAAATCACCATTAGATTCGATTTTATATTTATAAAATCTTACGATATATTTATTAGCCGATTTATATAAACCAAACGCACCCTTGTGGTTAAACCGTTAACCCAAACGCACCCTTTAGGTGTTTCTGTTAACCCAAACGCACCCTTGTAGTGAAACTGCTAAACCAAACGCTCCCTTATAGTGAAACTGCTAAACCAAACGCTCCCTTATAGTGGAACTACTAAACCAAACGCTCCCTTATAATGGAACTGCTAAACCAAACGCTCCTTATGGTTTATCTGTTAACCCAAACGCACCCTTATAGCATTTATGCACAAGCAAACGCACCCTTTTGGTGTTTCTACACAGCCAAACGCACCCTATGCTAGTGTTTCTGTTAAACCAAACGCACCCTTGTGCAATTTCTAATAACTAAACGCGCCCTTGTGTAATTTCTAACAACCAAACGCACCCTATTTGTGGTGTACCCAAAAACAAATGCACCCTTTGTGGTTTTTATCAACACCAAACGCACCCTTATGTTGTGTTAACCACATAAACAAACACGCCCTTGTGGTGTGGTGGCTGCCAACCGAACGCACCCTTGGTGGTTCATCTAAAACCAAACGCACCCTTATGGCTGCAACTCAAACGCACCCGCTGGTGCTGACCACAAACCCAACGCACCCTTTGGTGTCTTTGAAACCAGACACACCCTCTCGGTGCTTTTAAAAAAACGAACGCACCCTCTCGTGGTATTTAAGAAAACCACACACACCCTTGGTGGTGTTTTCAAAGCCAACCAAAACGCTCCCTTTGTGGTGGTGGCTGGTGCGGTGGTGGTGGAGTGCGGGTTGTGGTGGTGTGGTGGCGTGATGGTGGTAGTAGCGGCGTGGAGGTGATGATGTGGTGGGGGTAGTGTTCGGTTGGTGGTGTGATTCGGAGATGGGGTTCGTGGTGGAGATGATGATGTAGCCACGGTGGAGGAGGGTGGTTGGCGTGGGGTGGGAGCGGGGCGACTGGCCGGAGATCGGCCGGAAGTTGGCCGGATATGGGGAGGAGCGAAACTGGAGGCTAGGGTTTCATAAGAAAATCTAAGAACCCTAATCATTTCATATATACACTTGAAAACATCTAAAAAAATGACAAGTGGATAAACTTTAGGGATTATTGTTGTAAATATTATCGGAGGGGGTCCTAAGTGTAACTTTGGTAAATATTGGTTCGGTACTCATTTAGGCTAGTTAACGGAATGATCAAAACACGAAACTTGGCCATTGCGTTCCAAATGATTTTTCTATGAAATTGAGTATTCACTCGACTATTATTGCATAAATGTTTTATAACATTTATTTAAATGTTTATTATTTATTTGTGTATCACGGATAAACTTTATCCGTAAAATAAACTTTAACTTAAATCTTTGCGTTTTTAATAAACGTTTGAAAATAAATGTTTGATAGAATGATTTATTAAATATTTTTATTTAATAAAAGTGATAATTAAATATAAATTTAATTATTTTTTATGTCAGTACGCGTTGCTTGCGGCTTTCAAAATTTTTCCAGTCTTTTTCTGCTTGTTTTCGGGTCTCGGGTGAAACTGAAAAGTTGTCCGGAATGTCATTTTACATCAAATCGCTTTAGAGTCCGAGTCATGAAAACGTGATTTAGCGGGTCGTTTTTGATAAGTTAACTTAAGAATAATATTTATCTTCTCGTTTTCAAGTCAAATAAGAAAAAAAAATTGCACATGAGAGATATGTAATAATAAATATGAGTGTTTAATTGCTTTTAATTGTTCTATTTTACTTGTTGCTTTTATTTGGTAGTTAAAGATCACAAAAAAAATATCTTTGCTTTCATTCAAATCATAATCCGAGCTTAAACGAGGTTTCAATTGCACAAGTCGTTGGGGAAACGACCCGGGTGATCATATTTCCCGGTTAAATATACGTATTATATACTATATTATATATATTTTTGAGAGTGAATTTTATCAAGGGTAACTTGGTAATTTTCTTAATTACTCTTAAGGTTGTATTAGTATATATATAATTTTACGTGTATAAAACTAACAATCATTGACGTATAAGCATCATTTTCAGGCATTCAACATGATGAGGTTAAAGTTAGGAAAAGTGGCTAGATGGACAGTAGGCAACTAGCGAAGTTTAGTTATCCAGATTTCGTTATTTGTTTGGATGATAAATGTTAATTGCTTTGCTTTGTTAGGATATTTAAATGTTTGCATGTCATGACGTTGGCATGAACTGCATTCATTTCAATGTTAGACGCCTTTTGGATTTTGTTGATGTGTTTGGGTATTTTCATGACACTGAGTGTCTATACCTTGTATTTTATGCATGTTTTAGTTTCTCTTATAGACGCCAAAGTGTTGTGATGATTCCCTTTCTTGTCGCGCCTCGCGTTACCGCCTTGGCGAGGTGTGACAGTGCCCACCATTCCACGATAGTGTGTAGGGTCAACGGCTTTCCCTTTTGTATCTTCATCCAGTTTAGATTTCTCCACCATTGGAGTATCCACGGGGTCACTAGATTCCATACCATATTATTTTAAAGATTCTAGAGCATATTTAGACTGGTTTAGAAAGATGCCTCTGGGACTTTGTGAAATCTGTAGTCCTAGAAAAAATGATATTTTGCCCATCATCGACATCTTAAACTTTGAACACATTATTTTTGAAAATTAGTCACATAGTTTAGGTGTAGTAGACGCAAAAATTATATCATCAACATAGATTTGTACCAGGAGAATATCTTTGCCTTGTCTGCTGATGAACAGTGTGGGATCCACGGTTCCTTTATAGAATTCTTGAGAGAGTAGAAACGTCAACAATAGATCGTACCACGCACGAGGAGCTTGTTTTAACCTATAGAGAGCCTTCTTAAGCTTGTACACATGATTCGGATTGTCTTGATCCACAAACCCATCCGGTTGGCTGACATAAACTTCTTCGCGCAGAATGCCATTCAAGAATGCCGTCTTAACATCCATTTGGTAGACGATCATATTCGTGTGAGTAACATATACGAGGAAAATTTGAATAGCATCAAATCTATCCACTAGAGCAAAGGATCCCTCAAAGTCAACTCCCTCTTCTTGACGGTAACCATGAGCAACCAAACGAGCCTTGTTTTTTAGAATTCCTCCTAATTCATCAAGTTTCACCTTATAGATCCATTTTAAAGTAATAACCATCACTTTATCTGGATGAGGAACGAGTTCCCAGACTTCAAGACGTTCAAATTCATTAAGCTAATCTTGCGTTGATTCAATCAAACATGCTTGAGTTAATGCGTCTTTATAGTTCTTTGGTTCAACTGATGTGAGAAAGGCATCATAGTAACGAAATAAGGCTTGTTCATAGAGTTGGAGTCCTGTGGAAACAGGTCTTTCGAGTTCACCAATGATGTTTTCTAAAGGATGATCATTGGTCCATTTGATAACATATTCTGAGTAAGGAGCAGCAGTGTGCACAACAGTAGGAATAACATCCGAAGGAAAAGATGCTTCAAAAACATTTTCTGGAATTGGAATGCCAAAGAATAGATCGTTATTCATGTGTGCAACATCTAAGTCATGATTGTCTTATTCAACATCGTTAGGAATGACAGGAGATTAAGTTTTGGGTATAGTTTATAAGTTACTAGGTTATGATGCATCTTGGTCAATAGTTGTTGAGGAAGGTGAACCGGTTGATGCAGCGGGTTCTGGAGCTACTACTTCAGTAATTGGAGCAATGACTTCAGGGGCTGGGTGAACAACACTTGATGGAGGGTTGAGTAATTCATCAAATAGTGGTTGAAACAAAAGATCCTAATCAGAAGGTAGGTTATCTGTTTGGACGGGGTTTCAAGGTTGTGTGGTTAATTGGGTTTGTGCAATTAGGGTTGATACTGCAAACAATGGGTTTATCACTATGAGTGTATAGGGGGGGTTTATGGGTAGGGTTGAGTATACGGGTAAGGGTTGTGGAGAGGGTTAGGGTCTGAGGAGGGTCTTTTAGAGGTAGATGGAGGGTTGAGTAATTCATCAAATAGTGGTTGAAACAAAAGATCCCAATCAGTTCTTGAAGGTGGTACAAACGGTGTTGAAGGAGAAGGGTTTGGCACGAATCCTGAACTGATTGTTGCAGGAGTCATTTCATGAAGTGTGGGTCCTGAACTGCTATGTTCAGAAGCCATTGCTGTCAGCTCGTCAAAATCTACATGAATTGTCTCAATGATTCGTTTGGTACGTCGGTTGTAAATTCAAAATGCTTTCTTTGTGGGTGCATAACCAATGAAAATACCAATATCGGCTTTCGGTTGTAACTTGCCCAAGTTCTCACTGTCATTTGTTGGATAACAAAGTGCACCAAATACGTGGAAAAATGATTAGTCAGGAAGTTTGTCATGTAAAAGATCATATGGTGTTTTGTCGTGACGAAGACGTATGATGGAACGATTTTGGGTGTAACATGCGGTAGCAACTGCTTCTGTCCATAAGAATAACGGAGCTTTTGCATAAATCAACATTGTGCGGGCAGCTTTAATTAGTGTACGATTACATCTTTCAATGACACCATTTTGCTGTGGAGAGCGAGCAATAAATGTTTCATGAGAGATGCCAACCTTCTCATAATATGCACGCAAAGTTTGATTAACAAATTCAGTTCCATTATCTATTTTGATTCGTCGGACATGTACTTTAAGTCGCACTTGGATCATCTTGAGAAACTTGATTATGAAATCTGGGGCTTTATCTTTTGACCTTAAGCATTTTACCCATATAAATCGAGAGTAATCATTGACAATGACGAGGATGTACTTCTTTCCATTAACACTTGCGACATGCATTAGTCCACAAAGATCCATGTGCAAGAGATAAAGTTTTTCTTGGTTGGTGTCTTCAGATTTAGGTTTGTGGGGTTTCTTCTTGCTTTTGCCCATTGCACACGCAGAACACAGATGGTCCTTTTCAAACTTTAGCTTAGGGAGACCTCGAACAAGACCGTGTCTGGCTAAATGGTTAATTACACCAAAGTTCAGATGAGATAGACGTCGGTGCCATAGCTAGGACTTAGTCTTTGAGGCCTTTGACAAGAGACATATAAGAGAGGACGCCATCATATCTCCAATAGACAGAGTATACATATTGTTGCCTCGAGATCCAGTCAATAGATCAACACCTTCTAGATTACGAATGAAGCAGGTGTGTTAATGAAAAGCAACTTCAAGGTTTGAATCATAGAATTGCCCAACAGAGAATAAGTTGTGTCCAAGTCCTTCTACGTAGTAAACCCATGATATCGTAACGTTCTCAATTTGATGATCACCATATCCTAATATCTTTGCCACGTGATCATTTACGAATTTGACTGTACCTAAAAATTTATTGACAAAATTGGTGAGCTGAGAGCGATCTTCGGTCATATGCTTAGAGCAGCCGGAGTCCAAATACCAGAGAATAATTTAGATGACCTGCATTCATCAAGAGAGGAAGATAGAACATCAAAAACTATGGATCCCCAAGATTTATTGGGTTCCTTTTTGTTAGCAGATATAGATTTAATAATCTTAGGTTTGCTAACGGGAACATTAGTTTTAGATTTCCTAGGTTTCCTTGAGTAAACCAATGTTACTACAGGCTTAGGTGTATCACTTTCAAGAGAAGTTGGGTTCCTAAGGGGCACTTCAGTAGTAGTGATTTTCCTTGTTAAAGGGTACGCATTTCCTACTATAGTGAAGGTCTGACCAGTAGGTCTCCAAGTGTATCCAATATTTGTGAACACTTTTCCTGTTGGTTTCCAAACTTTTCTCTTTGAACTTTTCTTAACAGATTTAGATTTAGCACGAGCATTCACATCATTGATAAAATCAAGAACACACAAATCATGATTATCAGAAAGCATGCAACCATTACACTTAACACATAGAAGTTCAGAATTCGCATTAAGCTTGGAATGCTGCACATTTGCATTTCCTTTAGGTTCAACAAAACAATTCTTATTTTTCAAACTAGATTTAACTGTCCTAGGGTGGGCTTCTACTTTATTCTTCTGAGTACTACTTGGTGTTTGTTGAATCTTATCTTTCTTTGTATTGCCTGAAGGCTGTGATCCGCTAGCACTAGTAGACGGTTTTACTCCTGTAGAAGACAACATAGGTTTGTTAGAAACTAGGTTTGATGAAGAAGCTGTTTTTGTGTTTGTGTTTCCTGAGGATGTGACGGGCTCAGTGAATCTAACTCTTTTGTCCTTGTTCTTTAGGGTCACAACCACTAATTTACCACTTGAATTATTGATGCTAGGGCAGGTTTGTCCGATTATTATAAGCAACTCCTGAATTTGTTTTGTATACTTATAAGCAGAGTCTAAGGAAGTGTTTAGAGGGTTTTGTGATTTTCCTTGTTCCACTATTTCCCTAAGAATCGTAGCTTCTTCCTGAGTGTGCTTAAGGTAATCAGAGTGAGCTGACCTATTGTTCAAAAATCTAGGGTTTAAATATTTCACACCAATCTTAAGCATTTCTGGAGTAATAGTGTGTTTGGTAATAACATTATCAGCTAAATCTTTTCCTTTAAGTTTCCTTAATTCATCCTTGAGAGCTGTAATGACCAAACCTTTTCCTGAAGACTTACATTTAAATCATAGATTTTCACAGATTTTTGATTGACTTGATTAATTAAAGCATCACCTAGTTCTTTTGATCGAGTACGTGTTGGTTTAATCGAGTCATAAAGTTGTTTATAGGTCTGTTTCAAATGTTCATTCTCAGCAATAAGTTTTGACACCCTATGATCCAATTCAATATTTATCATTTCAATCTCTTCTATGTCCTTCTTAACCTTATCCTCATTTATATTTTCACTTAGAGATTTAATTCTCTCTTTTAACTTCTTTATGACCGTGTCTTTCTCTTGGGACTGAGCTTTCAATTCATTTAATTCTAAATATTGATCAAAACTTGGAGCACTTTGATTTGAAACATAATTTTCTCTTTGAAAAATTTCCTGATTAAGTTGAGTATCAATTTCTAAAGAGATGCAATGTTTTTCAAGAGTGGTAAAACTTCGAAACAGTTTATCGTAAGTCTCTTTTTCAATGAAATCCTTTTTGTTTAGAAGCTCAGTCTCAAGTTTGAGACATTTTTTAAATTCATGCACATACACAGAAGCATGATCCACAGAATAATTCATAATTATGTTCACTATATCTTTGTTGATGACTTGTTCCAAGAGTCGTTCGTTTTCGTTCAAAACTTGATTCATTTTAACTTCAAA
>BQNB010029624.1:0-19291 GCA_026074375.1 Tanacetum coccineum
CTCAAACATTTAACCAAAAGACTCAATGCCTTCACCCTCATTTTCATAATCATCATGATTTACACTAGTACTCTGTATACCTTCTAAAACATCTATTTCAGTTGGAAACTCATTATCCCCAACGCCCTTCCTACTAGAAGTAATATAGAGACATCATACAACAATTGTTCTACTGTATCAGAATGTACTTTCTCTTTGTCTCTAGAAGTTTCATCTACAGTGCTAACTCTAGGACTTTGAGTATTATTATCAGGTGCAGTTTTGTTACCATTAACTGCATTGTCTCCCCCATCATTAAAGTGTTTGTCAGACCCAAAACTGCTTTATTTACATTATCAAAAAGTTTAAATCATTTACAACATTTTCTTCAAAAACAAATTCTTTAGTGAAAGAACTATTCTTAAATGAAAAAACAGTTTCATAAAACTTAACATCTCTTAAAAACACAAACTTCTTTTAAGTTGCAGTTAAAAACAATTCTTTCTTAAAAAAAAAACCACAATACTTATTTTAAGTTGCCAGTTAGGGAAAACAAAAATGCGAAATGGAGGGCCACATGTTTCAAAAGGTAGGTTAAAAGGACCCTTTTGAAAAAAACATTGTTGGCTCTATTTTGAAATTTAAAACAAATGGGCCTATTGCTTTCTTTCCTTTACAACCCCCACTAATTATGGTTTTTTAGGTGTATATGGAGAAGAAGTTTGATGAATAATCCCATTTCCTTCTAAAAAACTCGCAAATCTCTTATTCATACATTCTTTACCATTATCACTCAAAAAAAGTTAGAGATTTTGATTTTTAATCAAAGTATAAAAATCTACAATATGATCAAATACTTCATTTTTACTTTTCATTGAAAACACTCAAATAACTCCAGTGTAGTCATTAATCACGGTAAGAAAGAATCTAAATCCTTCTCTACTAGTCACTTTATATAGACTCCAAATATCTAAGTGAACCATTTCACCTAGACTACTAGTTTTATAATCACTAATAGAAAAAGGTTCTTTAGTCTGCTTAATTTATGACATATATCACATGGTCCAGAACTAAATAGTGTTAGGTCTTTAATTTTACTTGTTAACACAGTCAAAACATGATGAGAGGGATATCCAAGCCTGTTATGCCAAATACAGGTGGACACTTGACAACACTTAACGTTACTATTGTTCACTCTCTTACCTTCATAAAAAAAATAAAGACCTATTCTCTCACCATTAGTCCCCATCATGAACTTTTGAGTTGAATCTAGAATTTTACACATAAAATCGTTAAACTGACCACAACTTTATTATCTCTAGACAATTTATGAACTGATAATCGAGTGACATGGTAACCATGAACCACCAACACATCTTTAATAATCAAATTATTTCACAATTCATAACTTCTAATTTGTTTACTCGAGCAACAGTCCCATTAGGATGTGTCATAATTAAATTAAAATGGGTGACATCAATTAAATCAAATAGTAAAGTAGAACAAAAAGTTATGTGTTGACTGGTTCCTAAATTAATAATCCAACCAACATAAGTACTGTATGTACTTATATCAATATTATAGTTAAATATCTATAAGTGAAAGAACTTATGACACAATTGGAAACCATAAAATTGCCTCCAACACTACCATAACTTTTACTAGTATCACCTGTACCACTAAGTAAAGCCATTAGTCTTTGATATTGATCATTAGTGAGGGTATGAGGGGTAACCTTATTGATCAAACTTGTTATCAACAATAGACACATTATTAAAACTAGGTAGATCACCCACCAACTCATAACACCTTTAGATGAAGCATGACTGTTTCTATGAAACTCATCCCTAGATAATGTAGCAAAAGCAAACTTAACATCATGTATTGGATTAGTGGTAAGAATAAGACTCCTCATAGAACTAAACACATCATCAAGCCCTATCAAGAACTTCATCAACCTGAGAAGTTGAGCATGCTTCTTAATCTTAGGGGCACTATCATAAGTACAAGCAGGTAGATCAACAATGAGTCAAACTGCCTCCACAGAGCATTGCATTCATGATAATACTTGGACAAAGACATTCCAGATTGAGTTAAATTATATATTTTATGATGCATATTAAAAATCACAGAACCATCTTGTTTATTTTTCTCTAACTCATCCCAAACATCTTTAGCATTTTTAGTATACACTTGACCTTTATAAAGGTCCTGAGACACACAACCTAAAAGCTAAGATAAAACTAAAACATTACATATCCCACTGATCCTTATATACGCCATTATTAGGACTCCTAACACAATCCCCAGTAATAAAACCACTCTTATTTCTAGTAAGTAATGCCAAGTGCACAACAGCATACCGGACCTTATAGTTCTTTGTACCTTCAAGCATGAAAGTGCTTAATTGAGAACCAATGTCTTGAGGGTGTCTATACAAAGGGTCACAAATATCCAATTTTAATTCACTACCACTTGCTTCATTATTAGTCTTCTCAACACTCTTATATTTTTTAGGTTTCTCAATCTCACCCATTTTAACAAAAAATAACAACCAGATAACACACAATAAAGAAATAAAGAACAAAACAAATATCACCATATGGTAATAGAAATACCCTAAACACAAAATGGTACAAAGAACTACCTACTTCAAGATCAGAGTAGGTTTACTTGCCTCTTAGAGAAGTAGGTCAGGATTAATCTTGAACAAGGGTAGACTCAACAAATCAATAATTTTGTTATTACAAACAAGGTCTAACACTACCAACACGTACCACAGTCATAAATAATCATCCAATTACGAATCCAACACCACAAACAATCAATCACATAAATTCCTTAACATGGCCCTTCTACCGATTCTAGAAAACCTAAAAATAACCTAGAGAGGGTGTGAGAGGTTTCAGAATGCACGCAAGCTTCCAAATATTACCAATCCAAAAATTTAAGATCAATCAAATCTTAACAATACCAGTAGCAAAACGGAATTCAACCTTAAACACAAAGAAACAACAAGATTAATAATATGAAACGTGATCAAGAAACTGGCCTATAAACAACAAAACCCTAATTTTAATTATTAGGGTTTTCAATCCAAATTATAAGAATGTTGTAACTAGAATCGAATTAGGTCAAAATACCAACTTAATAAAAACAAACAACCTGAGTTAGGGTTTGATATGATAAACCTTAACTTTTGACCAATTAATTCAATCTATTTAATCAAAACAGGCACACAATTAGACCTCAAGAACACTCAAGAACAAGTCTAATTGTTCAAACAACCACCAAGATCAAAAACCCAAAATCTTGACAAACCTTAATTTTCTAGAAAATCAACTAAACTCTAGATCTAATAAATCTAGTACCAAAACCACTCAAATAAACATCAATACTAACTGATCTATACGTATAGACATGAACCCCCCAAAACTTAAGAAATTTTAATTTTTAAAGAATGTTTTAAAACTTTGGCACAGAGCAATCTAGCTTTGATACCATGTAAAAAAATATAACCAAAGCTCTAAAACAAGACAATCCACCTATCTATAAACCCAACCAACCTCCATTTGATTTACTTTATTAATGATTAGGCTAATAGACTTAGCCAACGTCTGTTTACAAGAAAGAATCATAGTAGAAAATGTGTACAAAAAACTAAGGGTTCTCACAATCACACAAATGATATGAAATGAGAGGAAAACACAAAATATCAAAATGAGACATATGAATAAGATCAAGCATTATATAGTGCCTAATTTTTGAGTTCCAAACTGGTTTCTCAAACTTTGGTATTCCATCCTTGGAATTTCTTGATATCTTTAGTCCTTCAACAAGTAGGCGAGAACACTTTTGGCACTGGGTATCTTTAAATGTTGAAACACTCCCATGTGTTTGGTAAGAGCTTATCCTTTCAACATAAGGCAAAATAAATGAGTACAAGTTATCATCCGGCTAATAATACATAGCTTTAAGGTAAATTGAGGGTGAATGTGTAATTGGGACAGTAGAAGAAAAATCATGTTTATAGGCAGCAAGTCACCACCTGCTTTTCCATCACCGCGTTTTGGTGTTTTTTTAGATAAAGAGTTTCTTCAGTAAATTATATTACTCCAAAAAATAGTTAAGAACAACGAATGTGGGTGAATCCCACATCTCAGCCCAAAACTAGGCGAAAACAAACGCACCAACTGCGTTTGGTGCTTGTAAAACGCAAATAATCAATTTTTAAATTTCCTCATCCAAACACCTTCCACCAGATTATTATGTTTTAAGATCATGAAAAGCATATTATCTAGCTGCATACGCACTCCCAAACACCCCCTAAGACTAAGAAATTCTATATAAAATGTTGAGGTTCCAATTGTGCTAATGTAAAAATTAGAGTTTGAAGTAGAAACAACACTACAAGGAAACTGTTTTTAGTGACACATAGAAAGGTGAGACTAAAATTAAAAAATATTTGTCACTAAATGTAAATAATGTATGACTAAATTTTTTAAATGTTTCTCCTACACTTAAAGAAGCGTAATTAACAGTATAAGTGAATGCCTATTTATAGTAACATAAAAAAGTATGAAGATGCATTGACGCGATTTCATTATAAAAAATGTCATTAAACCTCATAATTATAACCTTCTACTCGCACTTTGTTTAACATGTGACTAAAAACTCATATGCAGTGACACATTTTGCGTCAAATGCAAGTCTACTTGTAGTATCCTCTTAAAGATATATATAGAGTTGTGTAGAGGAAGTAGGTGAGAAAGAGTATCTCATCACAATATGTATATTGTGAAGATTAAGAATAACGAGGCCTTCAGACCCGTGCGATGTACACGGGGTGACTCTACTTCTTGATTGCGTAGTGTTGTGTTTAATTGATTGTTGCTCAATGGTCTGTTAATATGTTGATCATTAAGTTTGGCCGTGCACTTTTTTTTAATGTTAATCTATATAGCCTTATTTTATAGTGTAAACAATGTTCTGTCACCATTTTAGGTATAATGTTATTATGAATAATGCATGGCGGCCCTTTTCATTGTGCGTTTTCAGACCCCATGCGTTGCACACGGGTTGTGTACAGTAATTGTGTACGTAATGTGTTGATGTCTAGTTATTGATATAAACGTGTGAATGCATTAATTTCTTCTGAACCATGTATCCAACAAACCCATGCATATATCAACCTCTCTTGCAAGTATTACACTAAATGTTACACAATTTAAACTCAGAATTAAGCATCCTAGTACTTAAAGTTTCTTCTTTTTAAGGACTTAATGCATATTGAACCATTACCGTGGGTAATAGCATAAAAGAATAAACCTTCTGGCCAAAAAAGGGTACATCACTATATTAGTCGTTCCAAAGCACACCCATGAATGAACAGGGGAATATTTATAGACGGCATGGTTCAAGATGCAGACATTTAGAAATTTAAAATGTCATCAAAGAGCAGAATGTTGTAAGCATTACCAATTTGCCACTTTCAAAAACCATTTACTAAATAGTGAATGCACATTAACTTCGACCAACTGAAAGTGTGGATGATATATGTTGTAATTGCAGACAATTAAAATGGTTCTCTTAGTATACACTATGGTTGAGCTAACTGAAATAATACAGGATACACACCTAGAGCTAAAATGTACAGACAATTTCTACGCCAATGCTTTGCATAATGATGTCTTGCGTGTTCCTGACCATGTAGAAGAATGTTACTGCAAATTCATGAAAATGGTATTTGATTGGGTAAACACAAATAACTTATCTGCTATGCAAGAACCATAAATAAGACAACTATCAGAATAAGATATCAACTGCAGAGATGTTACTGAATATTAAAGAGAGAGATAGAGGTACAGTAGTGAAAGAAAATACATGACCAATTCAAATTTCTATCGCAAAAAAGTTAGTTAAATATCATCTTTCATTTACTACAATGATAATTACATATTTCTAGTTTACTACAAATGTCTAGCGAGAGTGTGAAACATCAGACTAATACATTGTATTTGTGACACATAGAATGGTATAACTACTGCATATAAAGAAGCTTTTGTCAGAACAGAATACTTGAACATATGAAATATTACACGGAAGAGGTTCAAGCTAGGATAACTGAAGTGACAAACAATCTACATGAGCGGTAAACATCTTCTGGAATCCATGTGGTGCACTTGATGTAATTCGTATCATACACTCGAATGGATATGTGAAAGAAATAAGTGGTACATTTGGATCAGTTGAGATGATGAAACTACACCCTAAACATGTTCTAAAGAATCCCTCACTCCATCCTATACAGATGAGATGAACGAACAACTAAACATTAACTTTAATAAGAATAAAAAAGTGGTTCACTTCATATGTTTTTAGCATGTGCTATGCTCCTGATTTGCATTTTCCTTTCTTTGTCTCTTTGTTCTTTCATGGTTCCACTATGTTGAATCTGTTGGTATTATAGTTGTTCCATTTGTTTGTTTTTTTGGAGTGTTTGGTTGGAATAAAAAGCCTTTCCAAAAAAACGAAACTATAAGGGTATGGGTCGATTACATTTTTGTGTAATCATCATTACGCTTAAGAACCGTCAAATTTCAAAAATATAAAGCTAAAATAAACGAAACTTGTTTTTCTTATTTATCAAGAAACACAACTCAGATTCCGTTAGTATTTTTCTTCGTTCAGCGTCAAATTCATCAGCAGTAGCAACAATTCATTAGCAGTAGCAACAGGATCTTTCCTATGAGGGGGCGAACACAATAAGTTGAAGGTGCTACTCTTTCAAACAAAATGGGGTCCCTTGATAAAGCTACAGATATTGAAGCATCTGGGGTCTTGCTTGTTGTAAGATCACACAGTCCCGTTTTCTTCAAAATCATAACCAAATACAATTATTTATAGCAAAAGGAAAGTCAAAATGCAATCTTTACAACAAAATAGAAGGCAAAAAACAATCTTTATAGCAAAACAAAATTAATATTGGAATATTTACAGGAGAAGAAAAGTTAAAATACAATTTTTATAACAAAAGAAAAGTAAATATAGAAATTGTCTATATAAACCTAAAGCTTTATGGCAATATCTAAAACATTAAGTCCCTTGTCTCCCTCGAGACACAAAACATGATAAGCAACAAATTTTACTGTCCCAGAAGTTAACGATGCTTAGGCTTTTCTTGCTGGCTGGCCCCTTTTTCTTGCATCAAAAGGGCTGCATTTTCCGCAGCCGAACCATTTCTTAGCAAGGTGGTTACATTTTCACAGCCTTTACCCTACACGAAACCAAATTAGTACAAACCATAAAGAGAAATAAGCAACATCATTTAACCAGAACGTTAAAAATAATTGGGACAAATGATAAGCAACATTATTAATTGGGAGACAACATTGCCACCATCGTATTATAGTGTATCATAATCTATAAAACTATGCATGCTTCTTACGATTAGGCGTCATTTCGGGTTGTTCATTCGGTTAAGGTTGCCAATCAGGTTGTGCGTGTACTGCAATTGAACTGCTGTTGTCTACATTAACATACAGAATCAAATTAATCCAAAATGCCTACTACAGATAATGATCTAAGAACAATATATATGTAGACAATAGAGCTATAGAAACCGCATACAGATTGTCTGATGTTCGATATTAGACAGAATAGCTCACTTGTTGTTTCGAAGCTGGTTATAACCAAGAAGGTGTATCTGTTTTTCTTTGTTGTATCTGATTTCTTCGCCACTACTTGGATTTTGTTTATCATTGCAGGCAAGTGAACTGTTGTTACCTGCATTCACATACAGAGTCAAATTAATCCAAAACGGTTACTACGGATAATGATCTAAGAGCAGTATATATGAAGAGAATAGATCCTTTATTTCAAGGAGGTCTTGTTTAGTTCTACTCCCGTGAAACATAGATTTAAAGACCTGCATACACAAAAACGATAGAAAATAACATACAAAATCCTAAAGAAATAATCACATTAACTCTTTAACAATACAAAGTTCAGTCCTTTTTTAAGCACAAAATAATCTTTTTAAGGTAAAGGCTGTTCATACGACCGGTAATTTTGAACCACGGTTGTGATCATTAGTGACACAAACATGAGGGAACATATCGAAAGATTTCGAATGTTGCTTCTTAGAAACACCCACTGTATAACATTCTATGTCCGAGTCATACGGTAACTTCCTTTTAACAGCCTTATTTTTAGTTTTCATGACTAATATCGTTGGCTAATGATTAGAGGTATATGTTAAACGGCAGGTATGAATGACAATTTTCAAATAAGCAAAATCCTATTCCTAGTTTCCATGGCTAATAACCTTGCCTAATGATTAGAGATATATGAACGACAACTATTTTCAAAGAAGCTAAGTACATTCAAATACTATAATCATAGGCCATACGCAACACCAAAAATACAAAGATAGTGAGTATAATATGCTAAATGAGCGAATAAAATTTTAAAACCTCACCTCCAACCCAAGGATCATAGCGATAGGGTTAGGGATAAGCAAGAAACCCAAAAATGTGACACAAACCTTACGATCACTTGTGAGATACAGATTCACCAACCACAGCTTATTGCTATTGAAACTACTTTATTTGTCAAATATATTCCCTTTGGCCTAGGCACATATTTCACTATTGAAATAATATTGTATTACTATTAACTCAAACTAACATGCGGTTTACACTACTGAAAGTTCAAGCCTAATAGGTAAGAATTATTGACGTTACTTATTTAAATGTTGTAACAGAAGCTTTCACTAAAACTGTCCAACTTTTTTTGTAATAGTACTCAAGTTGCTGTGTTAAATGGGTATTTTGCGTTTCTGATTCAAAATGGGTCAGTTTGAGTTAAAAACAGCATTTAAAAAAATTGGTAATAACAAACACCCCATTTGAAATGGGGTGAAAATGCAGAAAACGAACAACCCTTTGCTACTATATCTGTTAATAGCAGGTAAAAAAATACATAAAAACCGGTTCCTAAACATATTAGATGGTATATCCGACCCATCTAATTGATTTATATATGTACTTTGAATTGTAAAGTTATTTCTAAACATATCATATGGCTCATTTTATTCAAATGGGGCGTTGCATTCAAACAACCCAGGGGGTCATTTTGTAGCCTTGCTGCTGAATTGGAGGCCAAAAATAAGCAGAAAACAAACACCCCTTGATGCTATATCACCCCTTGCTCCTATATATGTGAGTGTGCAACACAGTAGGAAAACAAACACCCCTTTTATGCATCTTTGCTGCTGAATTGATTCCCAAGAATGCAGAAAACAAACACCCATTTGCTGCTATATCTATTAAAGAACTATAAAGAACTTACTTTTAGAGGCTTAAACACTAATACTAACTCATCGGGTGTGAGATATGCGATATCAGGTCTGAGATCTTGAGAAATGAAAGAAGGCATCATCAGCTGATCTGGAATAATTCACTAAAACCAAAAACAAAACATTGTTTATTGACATTAGCAAAAAGAAATCACTGTTGATCTCATAGAATCACAGTCTAAATATGTCATGCATTGGCAATAATGCAGTATGCAATTTCAACCCTTAAAGCAATTTTGTTTCCCACATTTTGAAAAAACAAAGAGTCAAATCCTGAAAGTGTACCATTTGAACCATTTGATTGCCGTTTGGAGCATGCTTTAGTTCCTGTACTGTAACTAACTCCTTTCTAACAAAACCCATAAACTATAATTTATTTTAAGCAACAATAAGTATGGGCTTGAAACTGAAATATAAATGTATCATGTTTTGTGCTCTTTGATGGTTAATTACCATGTTAGCATCTCTAAGCCATGGCTACTTTTTTTGTCAAATGTAGCCATTTTGTATTGTGGAACTCTTTTATATAAAGATTATTGATGTTGATTCAAAGCCATGTACCTTTAAAATCTGTTAAAGAAAATGCTCAACTTAAATGTGAGAAACCAAGCTATTTCACTACTGTGGGAATCAAACCTAACATGGCCAGGTTTTATAAGAATTACATTAGGTAAAACAGATTACACATAATACATAAATAACATGAAGTTGAGAAATATACGTGGTTTGGGCTTGGTATTTATAGAAAAAAAAGGTTAATTCTATTACGGGTTAAGTGTTTTCCTGTCAATTCCTTCTAAACTTCTATCTCTAAAAGGCACAAACCATCATGAGGATACATTTGTTCCAGGTGTATGTATCCTTGTTAAGTTCCAAAAGAAATACAACTCAAAATCAATGCAACCAAAATTGTCAAATATTTTTTTTATCAAATACCTTATTAACAGATTCTACAAATAAAAGCTAACTATCATCAGGAATCACCTGAATCGTAGCCCTTTGTCATCCTTCTTTTATTTTTCTTTTATAGTTTCAATTCACAATTCAAAGATGTCAAAACTAAACATATATGTATATTAACACATGATAATTATCATGTAAAAATGAAAATTAAGAAACCCCCAATTCACATAAACCTAATTTCAAAGCAAATAGAAAACTGAACACACAAACTGCCAATGCAAAGCAAACCTCCAAAAATTATCTAAAAATAAACTAAGAATTAACATTAACACCCCTAACCCTAATTTCAAATAAAATAAAATAAATTAATTAGGGTTACAGATTATTCACACATAAACCCTACGTAAGTTTTTTGTTTGGTGGAAAGCATTGTGAATATGGGGCGGTGGAATTGATATACCTGATAAGTGGAGAGGATACATGAAAAGGCCTTTTGCATTCATTCTTCAGTTTTTTTATAATTCTTTGAAGTTATGGCTTTGGAGGCAATTGAATTCCATTGATGTTGTAGAATTTATTAAAGGAGAATGAAGAGGAAGGACACAGGCGAAAGGTTGGAAGCTATTAAAGTACCCTACACACTAATTGCAATACCCTTACAAATTTAATTAAACCACTGAAAAGTTAGAGTTAGTAAGATTTATTTATAAATGTTTCGATCGATGAATGAAAATGTGTCGAGTTTTTAATAAATCGAGTCTCATAATGTTTAAATGTATTTTTGTTATTTAATATTAAAATATTATATTTTATACCCTTAAGAATTCGAAAATGGCAATATATACCCTTGTTATTTATTATTTTACAACTTTAATCCTTTTTATATATATTTTTAAATATTTTAACCTCAACTTTAGAGTTTGGCAAAATAAACCCCTGTAGTTTAACTTTAGGATAATTACATTTTTGGCCTGAAAGTTTAATAGTTTCAAAATTTACAATATATACCCCTCATGCATAATTCGATTTGCGTTTTTAGTCCAAAATCCATACACTTCGTATTTTTAATCTCAAAATTAATTTGCAGCATATAGCTTATCACAATAAGCTAAAATAAGTTGGTTTTATAAGCTTAAAGATTATGAAATGAGCTTATTAGCTCGAAAACTCAAAAAGGGTACGTTTGGTTTTGAAATCATAACTCGATGGGTTCAAGCTTTTAGGGTTTGTTTCTAAGCTTATTAAAATGATAAAGGAGCTTATAGGAATAGCTTTTAGGATCAGCTTATGGCTTATAGCTTATAGGGTTTTCGAAAATAGCTTTTTAGGGTTCCTAAGGGTGCGTTTGGTTTAGGAAAACTAAGCGTGTAGGTTTAGGGTTTAAGGGCTTATTCCTTGTGATTAATAAAGATTTATAGGAGCTTATTAGAATTAGGATAAGCTTAAACTAGCTTATTTTACGGTTTGAATAGATTAGGGTTTCAAAATGGGTCATTTAGGACTCGATTAGGTTTAGGAGTTTTCAAAAAGTGTTAAGCTTGATCAAATGGTTAAAACAAAGCTTATATATGATCTAAAACTTATCAAGAGCTTATAGAACAAGTGGTAGGACTTACTAGAGCTTAAATGGGTCGAAAATGGTTGATATGGGTCAAAATCTTTAGGAGATGAATCAAGAACCTTTCTTCTCTTGTTCCTTGGTTTTTACTAGCTTAAAGACCTTTCCTTCTCCTTCCTTGGCTTGGTTAGAACATAGTTTTGAGGTAGTATTTAGCTTAGTGGTTATTTTTGAAGGTGTGCTTGTATGCATGTATATATAGGGTTTGAAACTTAGAGTGGTGGCCAAGTTGTGAAGAGTGGTGGCCAAGGTTAGCAAGGTGTGACTATTAGAAGCTTGGACTAGCATAGAGAGGTGTTGGAGAATGGTGAGGGTTTGATTTACAAAGGTGGTGAAAAAGTGGTGACAAGGTGGTGGGAGGTGTCGGCTTGGGGCTCAAGGGTTATGACAAGGTGCTTGGCTTGGAGTTCAAGGGTGCTAGTATGGTGGTGCATCATGGTGGAGATTGGTTGCTAGGTTAGGTTTTAGTTTAAAACTAGTTAGGGTGTTGGCGGGTTCATTAGGGTTTCGGGTTAGGGTTAAGGTTTTAAGACGAGCTAGGGTGGAAATGGAGGGAAAACTAGTGTTTAAATGTGGTGCTAAATGGGCTTGTAACTTGTGCCTAGAAGGTTGTATGAAATCTCATAAGAAATTAAAGGGAAAATGGCTTATTTGAATCTTGTGCATAATCGGCTTGTACCTTGGGCTTTAAGGGGTTGTGCTAGGGTTTTAGAGGGAAATATATTCAAATGTTATGCATTGTAACCTTGTACACAAACCTTATAAGTTTGTACATTTGCATTGTATGGAAACATCACATGTAGTCGGGGTTTTGATATAAACGTTAACGTATAAAGTCCGTTTTATAATAAACGTTATGAATGGTACGTTAAATAGATAACGTATATGGTAAAAATGAAGTTTAAAACATATTGCTTGACATATTATAATGTTTACTTGATATAAACGTAGATGGAATTGGCATTGGTAGTTGCGTGAGCTCGTTTACTTTGGAAATGTAAGTTACGTTACATAATGGATGGAATAAAGCAAAAATATTTCCGTGAAAATGGTTCTATTAATTATAATAGATGGATAATTACACTGAGGAAAATTATGGGTTGTTATAGTCTCCCAACCTTAAAGAAATCTCGTCCCGAGATTTAGTTGGATGTTGGAGTGATGTTTGGAAATAGATGTGGATATTTGGCACGAATTTGATCTTCGCATTCCTACATAAATTCTGGTCCTCTTTTAGAGTTCGATCTTACTTTGACTATAGGGATGCGACTTTGTCTTAGTTTCTTGACTTCTTGATCTATAATTTCCACTGGCTCTTCCACAAAACTGAGTTTATCATCGAGCCGAAGCTCTTTCATTGGATTGATGAGGGATTCGTTAGATAGGCATTTCTTTAAATTATAAACGTAGAAGGTACTGTGGATACTACTGAGTTCTTCAGGAAGCTCAAGTGTATATGCCACTGGGCCGACCCTTTTAAGGATCTTAAATGGTCTAATGTACCGGGGGTTAAGCTTTTCTCGTTTTCCTAATCGGATGACACCTTTTCGAGGTGACACTTTTAACATGACACAATCTCCAACTTGGAATTCCAAAGACTTTCGCCTTACATTGGCGTAATTCCTTTGCCGGTCTCTTGCAGCTTGCAAGCGTTGTTGGATTTGTACTATCTTTTTGGTGGTTTCATGGATTATTTCTGGTCCCGTGAGTTGAACGTCTCCAACTTCGGCCCAGCAAACAGGTGATCGACACTTTCGACCATAAAGTACCTCGAATGGTGCTGCCTTAATACTGGCATAGTAACTGTTATTGTAGGAAAATTCTACCAGTGGTAAGTGTCTCTCCCATCCTTTTCCAAAATCTATAACACAGGCTCGAAGCATGTCTTTGAGTGTTTGGATAGTTCTTTTACTTTGTCTATCTGTCTCGGGATGATATGCCATACTCATGTCTAATTGAGTACCCAAAGCATTCTGCATTGACTGCCAGAATCTAGATGTGAAATGACTGTCATGATCCGATATGATGGATATCGACACTCCATGTCGTGAAACTATCTCCTTTATATACAAAGGGTTTCCATACTATCTGTTTCTTTGGTGGAGATGAAATGTGTTGATTTGGTAAGGCGGTCTATAATGACTCAAATTGTGTCATGTCCACTTGATGTTTTGGGTAGATTTGTAATGAAGTCCATTGTTATTCTTTCCTATTTCCATGTAGGTATCTCTGGTTGTATCAGTAAGCCAGATGGCTTTTGACATTCTGCTTTAACTCTAGAGCATATCAACACTTGCCGACATATTTAGTGATGTTTTCCTTCATGTTAGGCCACTAATAGAGTTTCTTTAGATCCTGATACATCTTGTCAGAACCTGGGTGAATGGAATACTTTAATTTATGGGATTCATGCATGATTAATTCCCTTAAATTACCAAAGAGTGGTAACCAACTTTGATTCTTGATACATCGGGTTCCATCAGGACGTACTTCAAATGCTTTGTTCATTCCTCGTAAGTTCTCAGCTTCGATGTTCTCTTCTTTGATCGCCTTGGTTTGGGCTTCGAGGATTTGTGATGATAAATTTGGGTGAAGGGTCATGACTAATGCCCTGACTCGGAGTGGTTTGATTCGTTCCTTCCTGCTTAAGGCATTTGCTACAACATTTTCCTTTCTAGGATGGTAATGAATCTCACAATCGTAATCTGCAAGTAATTTTAACCAACGGCGTTGCCTCATGTTCAACTCTTTCTGATGAAGGATATGTTGAAGGCTTTTATGATCAGTGAACACAGTACACTTTGTGCCATATAGATAGTGTCTCCAAATTTTAAGAGCGAATACTACTGCTCCTAATTCGAGGTCGTGTGTAGTATAGTTCTCTTCATGAGGCTTAAGTTGTCGGGATGCATAAGAAATAACTTTTTCTCTTTGCATTAACACTGCTCCCAGACCTTGATGTGATGCATCACAGTAAACGACAAAGTTGTGGTTTCCTTCTGGTAATGCTAAGATTGGAGCTTCACATAATTTTTGTTTTAGCAGTTGGAAAGCTGACTCTTGGTTTTCTCCCCAGATATATTTCTTGTTTTTCTGGGTTAATTCAGTCAAAGACTTTGCAATCTTCGAAAAACCTTCGATAAATCTCCGATAGTAGCCGACAAGTCCTAAGAATTGGTGTATTTCTGTGGGTGTGGTAGGAGGTACCCAATTCTTACCTGCTTCAATTTTGGCGGGGTCAACGTGAATTCCTTGACTGTCAATCACGTGCCCGAGAATTTACACGATACTGATCCATAAATCACATTTGGAAAACTTGGCATACAATTTCTCCTTTTTGAGTAATTCCAAGATTATTCTCAGGTGATCTGCGTGTTCTTCTTTGTTACGGGAGTAGATAAGAATACCATCGATGAACACTATCATAAATTTATCCAAGTATGGTTTACATATATGGTTCATGAGATCCATGAACACAGCAGGCGCGTTGGTTAAACCAAATGGCATTACTTAGAATTCATAGTGTCCGTACCGCGTTCTGAAAGTAGTCTTGGGAATATCTTCGTCCCTGACTCTCAGTTGGTGATAGCCTGATCTTAAGTCAATCTTTGAGTAAGTACTCGAACCTTGAAATTGGTAGAATAAATCATCGATCCTGGGTAATGGCTAACGATTCTTTACGGTGAGTTTATTCAGCTCTCGGTAATCGATACACATTCTGAAAGATCCGTCTTTCTTTTTAACAAATAAGACAGGAGATCCCCAAGGCGAAGTACTTGGTCGTATAAAACCTCGGTCTGCTAACTCTTGTAGTTGGTCAGATAGTTCATGCATTTCTGAAGGAGTTAATCTGTAAGGTTCTCGGGCCACTGGTACCGCTCCTGGCATTAAATCGATTTGAAATTCTACTTGGCGAACCGGAGGAAGGCCGGGTAGGTCTTCAGGAAAAACTTCCAGAAATTCTCTAACTATTGGAATATCTTCCAATCGTCTCTCGTCTGACTTCTCCATTACTTGGGCTACAAAAATTTGACATCCCCTGGATATATACTTTTTGGTTTTTATACAGGATATGAGGTTTAGTCGAGTTTTACTTCGATCACCTCGGATGATTAAAGTTTCACCGTCGATGGGGATGTGGACGACTTTCTCGTCACAGATAATTCTAGCATGATACTTGGATAACCAATCCATACCAATGACGACGTCGAAACTACCGAGTTTAATTGGCATGAGATCAATTTCGAAAGGTTGGTTTAACAAGATCAGAGTACAACCCTGGATAACGGTATTAGTGCCTACTAGGTTTCCATCGGCCATTTCAATGTCGTAGGTGGTATCTAGTGTAATTGGTGGGATATTAAGCATAGAAGCAAGAGATATGGATACAAAACTTTTATCGGCTCCTGAATCAAATAATACTCTAGCTAGATGTTGGTTTAGATGGAACGTACCCATGACTACGTTCGGATCTTGGTGAGCATTCTTGTCCCTCAGCATGTATGCTCTCCCATGGGCACTGTTGTTTGCTTTTGAGCACTGGTTTCTGTAATGCCCTTTCTCTCCACAGGCATGACAAGTTACTGACACTGGCTGCAGGTTGCTTCCAGTGGCTGGCCCTTTGTTTTTGCAGTTCCTGGTCTGATGACCCACCTTGTTGCAAGTCTGACACTTGACAGTGCAAGGTCCTGTGTGATGCAGATTGCATTTCTTACACAAAGGAAGGTTTCCAGCATACCTATTGTTCTCAGTTGGGGTGGCAGCATAAGCCCTGACGGTTTCTTGCCTTCTATTCTGTTGTTGGTGGTGATCATTGTTGCGGTTGTTATTGTTGTTGTTACGGTTGTTTTGGTAGTTGTTGTTGGTGAAGGTTCTTCTATCATCAAACTTTCGTTTGTGATCATTGGTTCCTTGCACAGAATTGTGCTTTGTTACTTGATCCATTAACCTCTGGGTTATGGTAATGGCTTCCTCCAAAGTTTGAGGCTTTGAAGCGGTAACATTTCCTTCAATACTTCGGGGTAATCCCCCGATGAAGACTTCCATAAGTTTCTCAGAATTTGGTACCATAGTTGGACATAAGATTGCCAACTCCTGGAATCTTCTAATGTAAGTCTTGAGGTCATTTCCTTTTACAGTCAGATTGTAAAATTCATCTTTCATTTTCTTGACCTCGGTTCTGGGACAATACTTCTTTATTAAGAGCTTTTTAAATTCGGACTAGGGAATTTTGTAAGCTTCCTCTATTTTGATAGGTTGGGTGAATGAATTCCACCAGGATAAAGCTTCCTCGGTTAGAGTACAGGTAGCAAATTTCAATTTGCAGTCCTCGGTACAGTTGCTACGGGAAAATACCGATTCAGTTCGTTCAAACCAGCGGATGAGGCCAACAGCGCCTTCCGTACCTTTGAAATTGAAAGGTTGGCATCTCATAAACTCTTTGTAGCTACATTTTCTTGCTACAGGAGTTTCTCTTGGTCCGGTGTTTCTATTGGTATTATCAGTATTTGTCATGGTAGCAACTTGTGCTTCCAGAGCTGCGGTAACACTATTAGCAACTAGTTTCTTGATGGCGGCCTGAGTCATGGCTGGTGCTGCAGATGTTGTTGTCCTCTTGGGAGCCATTCTATCAACATTTACAAGACAACACAAAATAAGAATCCATACAATGATAAAGTCATATCACAAGTCTTTGTATAATAATCAAAATTTTCATACATAGTGATATTGATATCATTTGACATAGATACTTATTTGGTACAAGTTCTAACAAAGAAATACACATCCTTTGATATTACATTGTTGGATATAACAGAAAATTTTAGAATCTAAGACTTCCAGAGATGGGTACTCTAACAAGCATCTGGCTTATTAGGTTCCTCGGGGACTGGTTTACTTCTTAGTGGTCGCGGTATGATTCATAACGAGTTATCTAACTCCGCAAAGATAGACTCATCAAAGGGATAGTCTGGTGGTGGTGTAGTTGACCTAACCGGTGATGAAGATCCTACTGATGATGATGGAGATAACGATATGGGTGATCCAACAGGAGGCTCAGTATCTCTAGGTGGTGTAGGTGGAATTATATGCTCAATGTCTTGAGCATTAATCATATCCGGATACAAAGGTTCGAGAAAGCCTGGTGGTAAGAGAGCCATAGTAACCTGGATACATAAAGATACGATACATGAATAACCTTAACACATGGTATAGGATAGACAACCATGACATACATAAATCGGTATCATGAAACAGCGAGGTATAATGGAATCACAACTTCATTATGTCATAAACAACTTGTCTACATATTTTACATAACCAAAATTTGACAAGTGTCGTTATTTATGCCACACATCCCGTGGTTGGATTCTAAACAAAAGCTGTAAATGACAAGGATCTAGTCTAGTAGTCTGGTGGTCCTCCCTTGTGGTTCTTGAGCTCATGGATCATGTCCAGAAGACTATTCATTTTTGATCGGTGGCAAATCTGGATATCCTCGATGAGCATCTCCAGAGTAGAAATCCTGACGCGAGCAAGAACAATCTCGTCGTCAAGCCTTATTTGCTCTTTCTGAAATCCAGAAATCTCAGTGCGGGCTTCTTGAAGTTTGGTTTCTAGTTGGTCAAAATCTCGCTGTATGATTACTCGAACATTACCAAGACCTTATATCTTATCTTCCATGTGCTTAATGTGCTCAAGAGGGAGCTCATCTAAGTGATTCAAAATAGTCTCGATCTGTTCCTCATGGCGCTCCAGATGCGTCTTATGAGAACTCTTTCCAATCTCAAATACCTAAAGTGGGGTAGAGGAATCAGTAGAGAAGGATGATAGGAAATGGGCTCGTTTTTGAGGTGGCAAAATCTCCTCGGGAAGAAAGAAATCTCGGGGATCAAATAGTGGTGATGGTGGTAACACTAGAGATGGAGGCAAAACAGTTGGTGGAGCAATAGGAGCTCGTGGTGGTGGAATAGGTGATTCATCATTAGTTTATATACTTGCATGACCTTTATATATGGATCATCGTGGAAAGGTGAGAGGGCTAGTAAGGCTAAAAGATCCTTAGATAAATCCTCTAAAGGATCAGAAGAAGTGTTTCCTGGTGAGGCTGGGGAATAGTCTTGTAAAGTCGGGATATAGTTAGGAGTGGTTGTAGAGGAAAAAGCATCATCAATATAGGAAGATAGGACGATAATAGGGTGGGTGGATGAAGACATAACTATGTAACAACCCGGTGTAAAATAACATAAGTTATTTATATAATAGTTATATATCTTTACATACTATTCAGGAAATGTAGTGGCACGAAGGACTTTCTTGAATGGAAAAAGTAGTTACAGTTTAGGCTTTAACCTTGTTCTCTATATCTGTGGCTCTGATACCAATCTGTATGTAACACCCCCTTATTTGACATATAGCAGCGGAAGCTAATTGAG
>BQNB010029624.1:22764-39002 GCA_026074375.1 Tanacetum coccineum
TAAAAGTTCATGTTTTTTTTATAATATAAAATAAAACATACGAGTTAGAAGTAAATATTAAAAATAAACATATTGTTTTATCTTAGCAAACTTAAGTCTTACCCCGGTATTCTGGGACTTGAAGTAATTTTGGAGCGATACTTCTCATTCTAGCGAAAACGATGGGTCTCCTACCATTTTGATAAGGCTCATTCTCTATGTAGCGTTGTAAAACCACCTGGAATTGTTGAAACTGTTGTGCAATATAGGCAGCAGGGTCAGATTCACGGCGTGAAGCTCTTAATTGCTGGAAATAGTTATAGTTCCAATTTAGAGCTTCCCATGTCAAGCAAATTTGTGCAACATAAGGTGCTTCCAGTTCATGATACGAGTTTTTATATACATAGGACGTTTTCTTGTTTCTTGATGATAATTTGTGAATGATTTTATCTGATATTGATGATTGGTGCGTGGTTGAAGACCTAAACGATCCTGAAACAATGAAATATTTTGAGTAAGATAAATCTAGCATGAATTATGTAATGAAAGCAATATAGCGCGCTTTCACATTAATTATTTTTCACATTAAATTATTGATAATCATTTCAGTTTTGCATATTTTGTATATGTATTTTAAATTTTTAATTAGCTCATATGATTACCAGAAGATGGAAAAAGAATAACGGGTCTTATATCTTTGCAAGATACACGTACTCTTTGTTTAAGTTAGAACATCCATTAATTCTTTACCCAAAAAAAGAAAAGAAAAAGAACATCCATTAGATTCATTCAAAAGTATAAAACACAAATGCTATCACAAGTAGCTTATAGTAATAAGAAAAGATATATCATATTCATATCATACGTTGAAAAGTTTTTTTCTTTCTTTTAATATAAGAACTAAACTTTACTTGATGATTAAGGATACATGAAAAGCTTACCTGTTTCCTTGAGCTTTTGTACACTAATTCTGTCTAAAAACAGCATTTCTTCATCATACTTTTGAAAGAATGTGTAAGACTCCCATTTGGGGCAACTTCTTCGTGAAGAAGACGAAAATGGGTCGTAACCTGTATCTCGGCAAGTAATAGAGCTCCGCCATTCAGATGGACTCTTGGATGTTGACCCGACAGTATTTGTATCACCAAAGATTTCTTCTTTATCCTTTTCCTCATGTTCAAATCTCTTTGAATTCAATGGTGTTACCTTGTCTACTTGTGTTAAGTTCGCTTCTATCTTCTTTCCGGTTTCACGGTATTTTTCTGCAATTATATACAAACTGATCAACTACAGTATCCTTATGAAACTAAATGCTTTCAGTAAAAAAGAAAATATATTACTTCTTCAATAGTTACTGAATTATTAACTTCAATCCCTTGTAGTATCCTAATATACTAAGCAGAGACAATTCTGTGAAATATCAATATATTACTTTCCCACCTTTGCCAACACTGATAACTTTTAATTTTACCAATACTAACAACATACTGTCATTTAATCACCATACGTGACAACGATGATAAAAAAAGACCAATTTTCTTATCTGATTAAATATGAAAACAGCTGTTATGACTGGATTTATACTTTTATGACTGCGGATTTTCCTAAGAATAAAACTGAATTGTTATTACGAAAATCTGAAAAGCAAGCATTATTTATAGAAGTAACTGTATGTAAGTATGCTAAATTGTTAATTCTTTATGCCAATACTATTTCTTTATATATAATTTCTCAGCAATCATAGACTACTTATGATTAATGCATGGGTGGGAATCAAATAGGATGTAGTGAATAAAGTACAATACCTTCCATTTTGTCATCGTCAAGCACAAAAGCAATCTTCTTGGTTACACGCAAAGATGGTTCATCTCCAACGTATCGGAAAGAAGTACAAGCAGACCTTGCACGAGTTGTTATGGCCGGTGTATTCACTTCGTATCTAAAGGACTTTGAGCCAAGGCCCATTGATATCTCATCATCTTCCTCTTTCCCCTGGTGACGGTTGTTTATTTGTTGATTGTTGTCTTCTTCATATTTGGATTCCGACAAGCTATAGAAGTCCATGTCTTCACTACTTACAACGCTTATATCACCCACTTCCTCTTCTTTCTCCTTTGGTGACTCTAAATAGTCGTGAACAATCTCTTCATCGAAAACGACACTGTTTTGGCGCGAACTTCGTGAACTAGTCTGCAAAACGAAAAGATCTTCTTGCCCTTCTCTATTAATATGGGCCAACAAATCATCTTTCGTCGTGCTCTCATCATAATAATACCTATTACTTATTACCTCATTATCTTCCTCTTCCTCTTCTTGTTCTTGTTCTTCCTCAGAAAACGTAGCGTATTCATATCTCATCGATTCTGCATAAAATCCAAACATTAACATTAGCTATAGGTTTGTAACGAAACAAAGCCTTAGACAAAAAGGATGTAATATCAAAGTCATTAAAAACCTTGTGAGAAATGGGATGGAAGAAATGAAGAACAATAATTTAGAAAGAAAAATGGAGGTGAGGTAGAAGAAAAGGAAGAGAAGCTGAAAAGAACTTGAGGTATTGTAGAACAGACGAACAATGATTTCTTTTGAACATTGCATTTTTTGTTGCAACGAAGAAAGAGACTCTTTGTTAATAATTGATAAGAATTGAGCTATTGATTGATAGATTTACAATGAAAAGAACAACCATTATTTATACAAAACTATAATGGGCTTAAAGAGGGAAAACAATTATGACCGAATATATTTGCTTGAATTAAAGAATATATTTACCTAAATTAACAGTATGCACTTTATTTTTTATAAAATATCACATTAATAATGTTTAACCTTTTGATATTATAATTCTACATTTAGTTATAAACGCTTACAATTTCATTAGATGTTTTATATAACATATGCATTAAATATATTAAAAATTATAAAGAAGTTCAAAAATTAGGATATTTTTATAGCCCATACACATATAATAAATATCCATTATGGTTGAATTAAGACATAAACATTTTTATTAATTTTAAACATTTTCATAAACCCGTCATAATAGATGCTCTAATCTCGCATTCTTAATTCGAAATCAAAGTCAATATTTCAGTGACTTATTTATGAAAAAATTGATTGTTTTTCAAAAAATTTTAAATTATGTTAGACAATTATTTGCAAACTTTTGACACTATTTAATATACGTATATATTTGCGTTTTTCTTGAAAAGATATTCGGAACGATCTAAAGAGTGTCCGAAATCTATATATAAAGATTTTGAAACCATTTTTTTTTGAAATCATGCTTACATCACAATGACATCACAAATAAAAAAAAAAGTTCATTTAATTATATTATGTATAGATACATATTTCTGTCTCCCGTTTAATGGATATTGTTCAACTTTTGACCCACAATTAATATGAACCGAAATTATGTAAGGTTACCATTATGAATTCAATTAACATTAAAGTTCAAAAAAATAAAATTCAATTAACATTAAATCATTTTAATTTCATGATTGATTGATTCCTAATTAGAGGTTTGCATACATCGATTATGTAATTATGTAGTAACAGTGACTTTTGACCCACAATTAATATGAACCAAAAATTATGCAAGATTACCATTATGAAATTAACATTAAAGTTCAAAAAAATAAAAATTCAATATAAACATAAATCATTTTAATTTTAATGATTGATTTCTTTCCTAATTTAAAGGTCTCATACATCAGTTAATGTTTAGTAGTAACAATGACTTTTTTACCCACAATTAATATCAACCAAAAATTATCATGCTTACCATTATAATTCATACATAGTTTATCATAATTTACAACGCATTTCTGCCTCAACCGGTATAAAGATACATAAAGTATCACACATTCATAATCTACATTTCCATCATTTACATCTATTTTGTTTTTCTATCACTTGATTTTTAAGTATTTTGTTCAATTGATTTTTAAGAATCTGGTTAGTATTTTGTTAGTATTTTGGTTCGTATTTTGTTCAATTGATTTTTAAGTATCACTTTTTTTGTCTATTTACGGATTTATGTTTCAATTGATGTTTAATGTGTTGTTTCTTTGGCAACAGGTACACTGTAAGTTTCTCGGGGTCAACTGATTTGTTTGTAATTTGATGAGAGCTTTGATTCAGAAATACGGCATAAGAAACCCCCTAAAGTCCTTTGCATACAATCTCATTTCTATGGCATACCAATGTAAGTCTCTTTGTATCTTTCTATATTTTATTTCATATTTTTTTATGTTATTTCATATTTTTATTTCTATATTTACGATTTATGTTTCAATTGATGTTTAGTGTGTTGTTTCTTTGGTAAAAAACAACATGGTACACTGTAAGTTTTTCGGGGTCAACTAAATTTGTGTTGTAATTTGATGAAGCTTTGAAATCAGAAATCCGGGCAAAAGAAACCCCTAAATCCTTTTCATACATCTCATATCTTGGCATAACCAATGTAAGTCTACTGTTGTATTTCTATATTTTAAATTTCATATTTTTTGTGTTATTGGACACATTTTTGAGGTTTTTTGGTACTTTGTGGAAATTTTTTTTTATATATTATTTAAAAACCACAATTTGACCTTGCTTGTGTGTTTGCCAACCTAAGTTTTGGAAAACTTGTGTAGATTTATCATGAACATTGACGCAACTGAACTGAATGTTGGTAATGCTTCATATATCTTGTTTACGTATTTTTGATTATGTGTAGATGTACGTTATTTTAACATTCTTGCTTACATTGGATTACTAACAAGTTTTGAAGTTTAATATTCTATGCAATTTATAAACACTTTAGCTAGGTCTATGATGCTGGAATTTATGGAGCTACACTGCGAGTAATTGCATTAAACTATGATGCAATTCATGTAAATAAAATGTACTTATTGAGGTAAAGTTCCTATCCTATATTGACTTGAGATATGTGTCAAACTAATCTTTCTATCACATTGTTTCTTGCACGATGTTATCCTCTTATACAGGCTGCAATTATAGATTGGGGATGAGTGGAGTTATCGAACTTAAATTTAAATGCCATGCTAAAAGAAGTAAGTCATTTCGAGCTAACTTTACAATTAAATGGTCTAAATGTCAAGAAGAACATAAAAAACATTTAAATGGTTTGAGCATATTGATAAATGCCAAATATTGTCAAGGTATACAAATGGCTCTATAGGATGCTATATAGATAATTGAATTACTAAGCTAACGGGAAGCAAATTGATCAACTTATACCGGATTTGACCCATATATTGTATGTTTATAAATTCAGTTCTTAGCTTAATGAGCTTTTTTTCATCAAAAGTGTTTATGTTTGCTCTATTATAACTTATAAGTTGAAGGCTATTACAAAGTATATTTGTTAAGTTGACACTAACTTTCCATGTTTCAATTTTGTATGTAAACTTTAATCTCATGTTATTGGAATTTGGTATATGAGCATCATAAATGTTGATCTCATGTTACTTCACATATTTGATTTGTTTTTAACCTTTTAAAAGCTACCCGTGATTTATCACGAGTTTATAAGCTAGTTGAGTTAATATAAATGAGATATTGCGTCTCAAAAAAAGACACTTGAAACACAAAATTTGAGAATGAGAGTATTCCACATCGCTTGGAAAAGAAAGTGTAGAGGTGTTTATATAGAAGTTTTGATATCAACCATCAAATTGCTTTGTTGGTTTTTACACCGCCATTTACAGCACACACTCAGGGGGGGGGGGGAGGCTGGCAGATTTTAGATATGTGGCTCGAAAATGGGTTTCAAGTTTGTAAACTCATGCGAGCTCGCGTCACCTGGGTACGCGAATGCAACTCCAAAAGTTTGCCTATACGCGAATCTTTATCAATTTTAGAGACATAATTAAACTTATTGAACAGGTTTGACTTTTTTTAATAAATGATATGCAAATCTGGTTTAATTATAAAAGATTTTTTCTTTATGGAAAATATTTAATCTTGGAAAACAAGACAAGTTTTCACTATAAAAATAAAGTCATAATTTCTAATCATTTGACGACATAATAAAAGGCCACTCCATAGGACGAAATTCAACATACCTTTCTAAAAGAAAGCAACGCCTGACGATATCGAAATCTAAGTCAAGTTTGTCACATCTATCAGTAAACATCTCTTTGGTGTTTATGACTATTGGGAAACGACGGCGAAACTAATTTTAAATGAAATCGTGTTAACATGTGGCCACGGCTTCATTATGATAACCAGTCAAACACGAGCCAAGATTCTTTAGTGTTTCGTTGCTGATTTACGTTGCTGATCTAGTAAGTCTTTTGACTATTTAATATATTTGACTATTTATTATAATTTGATTTATATTAATAAAAGTGTAATCATTTCCCTACAATCTTAAAATAGATTTTGTGTAATGTTCAAATCGGATTAATTTAATTAAAAGATTTTATATGCAAACTGTTTTTTGTCGAAACCAAGATTGTGTTTCTTTGGGAAATCAGTTTTTAGTAAAGAGAATTTTAATTAACAAATTTGGTGTTACAGTTGTAAAATTATTTTTTAAACGCAGTATTATCAGTTTATATTGAAACCAATATTGTGTTTCCTTTAATCTGATTTATTTTGTTTGTTTATTACCTACGTTCTTTAAATCTTGATTTATTGAAAGGAAGATTGAGTTTTTTAAAATGAGGTTTAGTACTAGTTTATATCAACCAAGTCGAGTTTATTATATACGGACATGTTTTAACAATTCACTTAACTGTTGTGTGGTTAAATTTCACAAGTTTACTAATAGTAACACCATTGTGAGCCTTGTGAATCTTGTAAATGTAATTGGTGCGTCAGTTACTAAAATGGTTGCAAATTATGATAAATTAAGATTCATTGAAACCAAGTGGAGTTTCTTTGAAACAATCTCATAAAATATAAGTTGTTATTTATTAATTAGAACGTATTCATTGAAACAAAGTGGAGTTTCTTTAAAACAAATCTAATAAAAATGCACGTTGTTATCTTGTTAGATTACTAGAACGTGTACATTGAAACCAAGTAGAGTTTTTTTGAAACAAGATATTGATAACTATACATGTTATTATTATATATCAAATTATATACATCATTTTTACTAAATTAGTGGAAGTTTTTGCTTGACTTGTTTAGCTTATTTAAACCGGGTAGAGTTAAGTTATAAACTAAATATAATTCTTGAAACTTGTAATGGAGTTTGACAGTAGATCTATGGAAACTTGTATTGATTTTAAAAATAGATCTAATTGGAAACCCCTATTTGAGTTTCTTGTGTAAAGGGATCTAAAACCTCGGTTGAGTTCCGTTGGTAGAATAGACCATGAGGGAACAGATCTATGAAGATCTTCTATATGAAGATTGACAAAATCATATTGTATATGTGTTTTTGTTAAAATCATTATGTAATATGCGATATTTTTTATTATTTTAGTCGAAAGACTTCTTTCAAAGCGGTCTTGTATAACAGATCTTACAAAATATTAGTGGTTTTAAACAAAAGTCGATTTAGATTATTTTTGTAAGAAACACTTTGTGGTTTAGCAAGTTGTTGATAATACCAAAAAATAGTTTCAAACTAATCATGGGGACCTTGTATCAACAAAATATTTAGAATTTCCCGAGTGACATCTAAAAGATCTGATCCTGAACTTTTTAAAAGGGAGACCGATACTTAGGTTATGTGTACGGTAGATGCTTTGAATTATTTAGAAACCTTATGTGCTATAATTACTTGTTAGGCCTGAATGACATGAAAACTGAGGCCATGGAAGGATTCGACCTTAGATAATGGTGGATTAACACTTGGGCATCATGTCATGACAAGAGTTTGATTAACTCTTCTACTGCTAATATTAGGGGGGAAAGGAGATGTGATGCTAAAATTCACATATGGAAAAGAGCTAAAGTCAGCCAATGCGTTGAATGTGCCAAAGACCTCGGTAGGAATCTCTGTCCCCATGGTTTGCTTAATAAATTTGGCTTTTATCTTGTGTTTAAATCAAATAAATTTGAGTTTACAAAGAATGAACTTTTAGTTAGTACAAGTTACGTCCTTTAGAAAATAGTTTAGTTGAATGTACTTTTCTAATGGCAATTTTCATAAAATGAGTACGAATTCAATTTATTTGATTATTTAAAGGTATGGCATGGCCAACTCGGACATGTTACTTTTAACTTAATTTGTCATTTGATCAAATTAAACTACATACCCATTTTTTTCATATTTACTTGGATTACAAAAGTAAAACTTGTGTTAAAGCCAAATTGACAAGATTGTCTTTTCACTCGGTTGAATGATAAATAACCAAATCCCTAGATATGATTCACATAGTTTTATGTAATTCGGAATTGATACCTACTAAGGTTGCAAATAGCGAGTACTTCATCATATTTGTTGATAGTAGTACAATATATTGTTATTTATACTTACTTGAGAGTAAGGAGATAGACAAGATTTCTCAATACAAATAAGTTAAGAATCAAATTATTAACGATGTGATAGTAGAGGTAAATATGTGTCTCCAATTTCTATTGGCTACTTATTAGTTAGATAAGATCCATTGTAAAGGAAATCAGATAGTTCCAATGAACAATGGATGTGAAGAAAACCATCATATAAGTACTTACAAATGTGCAAGGATGTCTAGCTAAGATATCCGTATCGAAACCCAAGTTTCAAAAGATTGGACCTTTAACTATGCATTGTATATTCTTAGTATATGCTCATAATAGTAGTGCTTAAAATTTCTTTTTATATGATTCTGAAAATCTGAATATACACAAGGATACGATAATGAAATCAAGGAATGCTTCCTTCTTTGATAATTTATTTCCTTGTTTAACAAAGGAAAATGGAAGATCATCTAGAATAGATGATGAAGTTGTCTAAAATAAGAGACAATGAGATGATATTGAAGATTGTGTGGGTACAATGAACACCAATTTTTGATTGTGTTAACTACTAGTTTCAATTGTGAACCCACTGGAGCGCTTGAACCTACCATTTTGATTTCTCAAACCTAACATCAAGTGAAAATGGGATTAATAGAGAAAAACAGAATTACTTGTGTTTAGTTCTTGGATATGTTAAAGAAAGTTTCTGAATTGTTTGCACACACTATCCTCTTTCCTTGATAGGGGTATCCATCCGTGCAATGGAGGTCGGTTATTTACTGTGCTCTATAGAGAACTGCTATACGGATTTTCAATTTGAGTTTTGGTTTAAGGATGATTGATTTTGGACACATTATGAAAATATAAATGCAAATTTTTGTGTTTGCAATTTTTGTATCAACTTTGATTTGTTTGCTGCAAAAAAAATAAATAAAAACTACGTGTCAGATGGTCTAAAAAGTTATCACTCGTTTAGCCTATGTAAACCGCACAAAATGCTAACGTGAGTTGCTTAAAAGGTTTTATATGGCATCTGCATCCGCACTTGTTGCAATTAAGAGGGGTGTGTGCCTCCGCTTGGAAGCATGCCATCAATTGATGAAGTTAAAGAATTCTTAGGTTTGATCACCTATTATGAAGAAGAAAAGCGTTATGCTACTAAAAGCAATCAGTTTGTGTGGCAAACAGGTCTGTGAAAAACCAATTTGGATGCTAAAGAAACATACAAATTTTTAAGTTGATGATTTAGAGTTTTTGACCCATTTACATACGATTGGTCGATTTGGGTACCGTTTTATATCAAATGGTCCTAATCTGTAAGTTTATGTAAAAGGTTAACAGGTCAAATTGGTTTAAAATGATCTCGTAAACGTGTATGTTAAACAATCTACATTAGATTGTTTTTGCAATCATAGTTCGCGTGTTAATTATTTATCAAAAAATGGACCAAATAGTATCTGCATGTCAACCTATCCTGACCCACCCTGTTTCAATACTATAGATCACAGATTTTTTCTTTTGCAACTTTATCTTGAAATCTACTCCTCTAAACCATTAACATGGTATATTTGTTTCTCAGGTAGCAGCGACCCATAGAGTATCCAACGAAGCGGTCAGGATGATACTGAACAAAAAGGTCAAGGCCCAACTGAGTCCATTGTCGAACTGCTAAGTATGGTGCAGGTGATGAAAAAAATCCGTTCTTAGGGATCTCGTCCCGTACGTTGAGAGTCAAAATCGTTTGACGAGATGGCTTCAAAAAACTTAATGTCTCGTATGTCATTGCTCCTGAAAATCTGGTAATCAGTAATCAATTAATCACAAATTTCAGACCCATTTATTTACGAATGGCTCCATTTGGGTTGTGTGTTATCATAGTTGGGTCAAATACATAATGCTAATAAAGGAATGGGTCAAATGGGTTCAACTTTCCCCCAAAGTCTGATGATTAAAGGCATTATTATTGCCATAACATAGTTTTTGCAATAATAATAAACACATTTATCATTTTATATCTCATAAAAGTTAGACAAAAAGTTGTTGCACTAAGCAAACCCGACCCGTTTTGACATGTACTGAAATTAACTCATTTTACCATCTTTGTTGTTGTAGGATGAACATCTTAAAGACGTAATACATGTCTAAAATTTTTAACCTATAATTTTTCGTAGGCTGGTTTCCTGAATGGCATCACAAATATCGTCCCAGGTATTATATCTTTTTACTCAGAAACTAAATACCCTGATTGATACAATTTCAGATCTGATCTATTTAGAAACTACATAGTTATTGATGGTTTTGATCAGATACTTGATAGGAATTTTCGGAGTGATGGAGTAGAAAGACTTGATAAAAAGTTAGACCACAATGAAGGATTATATTAGGATAAATTCGGTAATCTAAAATTTTCCAAAATACTACTAGATTAAGCTATTCCCGAAGCTGAAACCCATATTGTTGCGCTTTACATTGTCAACAGCCAATGCACATATCAATTAGAGATTAGATATTGCAACGATATGGCCAGGTGGCCAGGTTTTGGTCTGCAAGGTAATAGCTTAGAGAAGTCAAAGCTTCTGTGGCCTCTGTATGAGCAAATATTATTAGCCTTCATAAGCTCTGTCGGGCCTTAAGCAGTTTCGGTTCCGTTAATCATCCTTCCACCAAGAACACCACACAATTGTGCTTAGATTAATTTATATAACAATAGTTTTAAACTTCTGTTATAATGAAAGTTAAAAATGATGGTACCACTCCATCGGGACTAAGGAGTGGAGTTAAGAACAACATCAAGATCATCATTCCTACTACACACTAATATTGGTCCAGGAAAAACTAAAGGAACTGGTGCTCCTATCTTTACTAGCAAATCTTGACCGGTTCCCATGTCTTGTAATGCTCCACCGACACGGCCACCCCTACTATTATTGATTGTATCACTTCTGTAGCAACTGCCATTGAAGTAGTTATTGTTCTTCTTAATTAAGATTGGAGTTTGAGTATGAGTTTAAGATTAATAAGTTTTTGTTTAATGTTGTTGTTGTTAAGTTAGCGCCAGGACCAGATGTAAAGACATAAGTTGTTTGAGTACCTGATCAAGGTTATAGAAACTACTTTGCATATATATTATGTTTTAATTACATTACACATATAACTATGACATAAACTTGCAACATCAAATTATGAATGCAATTTGTTGAAGTAGTTTAGGACTGACAGTGGCAGATATTGATGCTAAGTTATCCAATAACTTAAAACAAAATTATTTAGGCCACAGTCTGGTGACACGACCTGAGAATTAGCATCATCATTGTTCTTTTTATAAAATCACTTTTGATAAGAGATACGAATATCTACGTCCTTTGTGCATGAAAGGCCGGGGTACAATATAACTTTTTTATACAGATTTGCAATGTTAAAAATGATTAAACTAACTCTCCATACATCGATGATAATGCATTTTCAAACTGGTAATTAGATAGCCATGCAAATTATCACATATCTACACAAAGCAGGTTAGTGTAAGTTAAGTGATTTTACGCTTATCTCAGTGATAAGTTTTCTTATGAAGACTTTAATCATATCATAAATTAAAGCTCTAAAACCTTTAGGTCATCATGTGTTTGAATTTGTTTTTACACATGATTTGTTGATGTCGTCTTAAAAAAATATTAGATTCCAGATTTCCGGGTAGACAGTCAATTAGCCTAAGGTACTAATTATACTAAATTATCATATATGTCAATAGTAGTATAGTAATTGATATGACATGATATGAAGTTAAGTCTATAAACACCTTCTCTGTTCAGTTTGCATAGTAAAAAAAGACATTATAACCATGGTGTTTACACAAAAGAAAAGCTCAGGTTAACTTCTCATCCAATACGTTGTCTCAGTAATTACTAACATTCCCCTTTACTTGCTATGAATATGAATTATATGTGTTAAAAGTTAACGTGAATCGGTTCTTTTCAATTATTAATTTTTATTCATTATTTCTCTACTTACTCACATCTCCTTGTGCTTGAAAACATTTTCCTTGTAGATATGGCTAGACGAAGGCAAAGGCTTGGAGCAATGGCGAGTAGGTCTCATGCTAGTGAAGGGCAAGTAGATGATATCTCTAAAATCTCAACTATCAATAGAAGATCCCAGCGAAACGTCCCCTGAAAATGCCATGGACAACTTAGATAATCCATCAAATGGAAGAAGACAAGTGCGAGTTGTGAATGGATTGTAAGTACTGTAAATATATTATTTGACCATCTCAACACTTTTATTGTGTTACTTAGCTTCATTCCATTTTTCATCATTGTAACAGATTAGACAAATCAAGTGAGTGTTCGCGAGAGATTACCAAGATATTCAAAGAAAGAATTGATGACGCAAGATACACTTGGACAAAGGTATCTCAACCTACAAGTGAGGAAGATGGCGATAAGTAGAACTTGAGTTGATAAGTTCTATCCATCTCTATCTTATTTTCTTATCAACATCTTTAGGACGACCGTTGTTCAGGATGACCGTTGTTTTCATTTAAGAGACTTGATATCTATGTTATGTATTGAATGATCTTTTTATAATAGTATGTTTTTTATAATGTAATAGATTTTGTTGTAATTTATAAATTAAAAAAATAAAATTTGAGAAAACTTTACCTATGGATTTACCCATGAAGTATTCGCTTTTTAATGTGAATGTGTAGCCACGGTTTACCTATAAAATCGTTGTTAATTTAGTCACGAATTTGCTCATGAAATATTACTAAAAAATGAGTCATTGTTACCCATGACACTTACACTCGACAAATAGGTGGGAAATTTTACCCACGAATTATTATGGGAAAGTTACCCGCATATTGTGTGTTGACTTTTACACACGGAATAACTTTGTGGGAAATGTTACACACAAATTACCCACGGGTATATCTATGGGTATTCACGTGGTGAGATAGAAAAATCCCATAAAACTTCACCCACGAAGGCAACTCAATCGCCCACCTAAAATGATGTGGGTAAATTTACCCACATAGTGTAAATGGCGTGGGTATACGATTAGCCTCAGAGGTTTTACCCATCTTTATATGGTCGTGGGTAGTCCGTGGGTATTATCGAGTTACCCACGAAAATATGGCTTTTACCCACAAATTTTGTCCATGGCTATTCGGCTGAATTCTTGTAGTGTTCACCCGTGAAGATAATCCTACAAAACTTAAATTGAACACGACTACGACAAAAGCATCAATCAAGATCAAAACAGGACACTAAATTTCAACTAAAATCAAAACAAGGCAACATATTTAAAACAATCAATAACATAGAGCGTCTTCACCTGTGAAAATATCTAACATTTATAGAACAAGATAATAAATAAAAAATCAGAACTACAAACCCTAAAACCAGAAAAAAAAGTAATTAATTGAAAATAATTACCACTATTAGCATTCAAATCAATATTGAAACAACGTTTCAAGCGATTAATAGATGAATTCTTCATTAAAATATTGAATCCCAAAAAAGCAATTGAACAGTCATCGCCGCAGTCAACGATGGTTGATAACCGGAGATGGTTGTGTTGTGGTAAATGACGACGGATATGATAGCAGATAGATGGTTGTGGTGTTAGTGCGTGTTTATGTGTGTGTGTTTTTTGGTACGATTGTGTGTGAAAATGAAGATAGAGAGAAAATTATGGTTCTTTTTTTTGTAAAACTTAACATACCATATCGACTCTTCCGTTGAACGTCTAATGTATAACCATACCATATCGACTCCTCCGTTGAACGTCTAATGTATAACCATACCATATCGACTCATACGTTGAACTTCTAATGTACAACCCTAACATAACGACTCATACGTTGAACTTCTAATGTATAACCATACCATATCGACTCATCCATTGAACCTCTAATGTATAACCATACCATATCGACTCATCCATTGAACCTCTAATGTATAACCATACCATATCGACTCATCCATTGAACCTCTAATGTATAACCATAACATATCGACTCATACGTTGAACCTCTAATGTACAACCCTAACATATCGACTCATACGTTGAACCTCTAATGTACAACCATAACAATTATATATTTTATAAAAACCGAGAGACCGGACCGACCCAGCCGAAATGAACCGATTATATATTTTATAAAAAATAATTGTAAATAATAATTATATATTTTATAAAAAATAATTTTAAATAATAATTATATACGAACCGACCGGAACGAACCGAGAGACCGGACCGACCCAGCCGAAACGAACCGATTATATATTTTATAAAAAATAATTGTAAATAATAATTATATATTTTATAAAAAATAATTTTAAATAATAATTATATACGAACCGACCGGAACGAACCGAGAAACCGGACCGACCCAGCCGAAACGAACCGATTATATATTTTATAAAAAATAATTGTAAATAATAATTATATATTTTATAAAAAATAATTTTAAATAATAATTATATACGAACCGACCGGAACGAACCGAGAAACCGGACCGACCCAGCCGAAACGAACCGATTATATATTTTATAAAAAATAATTGTAAATAATAATTATATATTTTATAAAAAATAATTTTAAATAATAATTATATACGAACCGACCGGAACGAACCGAGAAACCGGACCGACCCAGCCGAAACGAACCGATTATATATTTTATAAAAAATAATTGTAAATAATAATTATATATTTTATAAAAAATAATTTTAAATAATAATTATATACGAACCGACCGGAACGAACCGAGAAACCGGACCGACCCAGCCGAAACGAACCGATTATATATTTTATAAAAAATAAATGTAAATAATAATTATATATTTTATAAAAAATAATTTTAAATAATATATATTTTACGAACCAACCGGAACGAACCGAGAAACCGAACCGACCCAGCAGAAACGAACTATAAAAAGTAATTGTAAATAATAATTATATATTTTATAAAAAATAATTTTTAATAATATATTTTTTACGAACCGACCGGACCGACCCAGCCGAAACAAACCGATTATATATTTTATAAAAAATAATTGTAAATAACAATTATATATTTTATAAAAAATATAGTTTTGATATATTAATAAAACTTTATAATTTTTTAATAAAACTTAAAATTTTTTAAACAAAACTTATCAATTTTTGCAAAAAAACCTATCAATTTTTGCAAAAAAACCTCCAACATTTTCGTTATGGCGCCATTTTAGCTAAACGACAAATTTGCATTTTTCCCCAGCGACATGTCGCTGGGGATTCACGTTATCATAAAGGCAGATCTGGGTTATCTTCTTCATAACAAAAACGGGAAAAAATTAAACCCACCACTCTTTGCGATTTTTGCAGCACCACCACCACAAATTAAACCACATAACCTACCACCTCCACCACTACCACATAACCTACCACCTCCACCACTACCACATAACCCACCATCACAAACTCTCACCACCGCACCCACCACCACTCCATACCGTCACGAGCACACGAGCACATATATACTTCTAAACCCTCTAAATCATAATTCTTATACTTCTAAACCCTCTAAATCATAATTCAAATTATAATTTGTTTTTGGTAAAAGAAAATGTTAATTATAATTCGTTTTTGATTATAATTATAATTTTTGATTTTGGTTTTTGTTTTTGTTAATTATAAAAATAGTTTAATTATAATTCGTTTCTGAATTTTTTTTTGTTTTTGTTTTGGACAGTTTGGCGGGTAGCAGCCGGGTCAGCCGAGTCCTCAACGGTATGTTATTTTTTTATCTTGTTTGTTTCCCCGGTGACATGTCGCTGGAGAATGTTTATTGTGATTGCTAGTGTAAAA
>BQNB010029624.1:39607-52072 GCA_026074375.1 Tanacetum coccineum
CTTCCAAAGCTGAAGATGTCTTCTGAGTTCTCCTGGTCTTGAAACTTGTAGTCCAGCTTGGATCTTCATTGTCTTTACTTGTTCTGGAACCATTGTAGTATGCATGAGTTGGATTAACTTCCCCTTAATTCATGTAGCATGTCTTGAAAAGTTTTCTTCATAGACTCCTTTTTTGCGAAGTTTCAACCATCTTCTATATGTCATTGACGTGCACATCAAAATTTAGTAGAAGAAAAGCCACACCATATACTACTGCTACTTGTCATTAGGTCTTGGTGAATATTCGTTCGGGGGTACATGCGAGAAATAAGCAACAATTCTTCTCACGTATGCAGTATACTTCACAAACCATACTAAGTAAAGTAGTATACACTACTTCCCCCTGGAAGTTGACATGGTAACATCAAAGTTAACAAAGTCCCGGATGTACACATTTTCCCCCATGAAGGTTGCGAACACTCAGAAGCATCATTGTCGTGTACGTCCATATACTCGAGAAGTTCTTGTATTGAGCATAAATCTTAAGATCCAAACGAATCATTACCCTCTTGACTTCAGAAATCATAGTAGGAGATGAAGCAAGAATCAAGAAAACTTGGTATAATCAAGGTCTTGTATATGAATGTCGTTGAAGGACTTTGAAAATTTTGCTTAGACTATGAAGTACCATTGTCTTGGAATAGCACAATAATATCTCGTGAGAATTGCTGATTACATACCAACCTTTAAACTCTCTGGCTAACTTACCAACCTCGTATTCTGTCGGCTATTGTTGTTATCACTTGGTGAAGTAAACCTGATATACCAAACTTGAAAATAAAGTAGAATCCCCTAAATTTGTTACTTAATCTTGCACTGCTGTTGATTGAAGAACGGTGCAAGATTAAATCTATAAGTACTCTATACCCTCCATCAAAAGTATATGAAGTACAACACCACCTCAAATTATCCACATCAACATCTGCATGTGACACTGAGTACTACAATGTAACTCCTTTTAGTCATAGTTATCCAGGTCTCCAACCAACCACCTCGACTACTGAAAACTAGATAATTCAAGTCTCAATCATAAGCTGTATACGTTCAAGCAAGTCATCAATCGATAGATTGGGTGTTGGGATTAAAAGACATTGTTAGGATTAAAAGACTGCTTGGAGTTAATACTGCTAAGGTTAGAGTTACTGTTGTCAAGCATAACTTAGTGCTGTTAGTAATATGCTAAGTAGTAAAGTAATGTTAGTTACTACTGCTAGTGAAAGTTAAGACTGCTCAAAGACTTAGAAGAAATCCTACTAACTAGTTAATACTGCTAGTATAAAAGTTACTACTGTTAGTGTAACTTAGTACTGCTAGTATATGTTAGTACTGCTAGAGTAACTTAGTATTGCCATTGAAGAATAAAGAAAATATTCTAAGTAGTTACTACTACTTGTACACAGTTAGTGCTGATTATACAAAAGTTAATGTTGCTGATATGAAAGTTACAACTACTGAAATATTACAACTGCTAGAAGAGTTTCTACTGTCAGAAGGATAAAGATGAAGATTGCTTATCAAGATTACTTACGGGATAAGTATGAGATATTTTGGTAAAAGATATGTATAAGTTATCTGTTTAGAAGATCATGATAATTTAGGAATATATTGCAAGCCATGTAGGACTCCTTGGTGTATAAAAGGAGGTCCTAGGGCATGTAGTTACATATATACAGTCGTTTATAGCTTCAAGGTTTTGTATAACCCTAACACTATCAAGAGTGTTCGTATTAATATATTGAGGCTTAAGGTTTGGTATTATACAATCTTACTTATTATTGTTTCATTGTTTATTCTTCTTGGTATCATAGTCAGATTCCACATAGGCTTTGATATATTCAATCAAAGTTTCTACTATAGTTGTCTTGGATTTATTCAATACAACTAAGCCTTTTACAAGCCAAGCAAGATCTATTCAAGTCGGATCAACAAGTGGTAACAGAGCTTGTTGAGAAACTTTTAATAAGAAGAAACAATATACACTTACCAGATCTATTTGTTTGTGAAAACATGGAGGCAGTATCTTCACCAATGGTTGCTATTGCAAAACTTCCAGTGCTCAATCCAAGAGAATTTAAGCTTTGGAAAATGAGGATAGAACATTACTTCCTAATGACATATTATGCTCTTTGGGGAGTAATAGTAAATGGAGACTCACCTCGACCAAAGAGAACTGTTGATGGTGTTAAGAAAACATATCCTCCTACAACTGTAGAAGAGAAGTTAGCAAGGAAGAATAAATTAAAGGCAAGAGGTACATTGTTGATGGCCAAGACTCTAATGGAAGCTATAAAGAAAAGATTTAGAGGTAATAAGGAGTTAAAGAAAACTCAGAAGATACTTCTAAAGCAACAGTATAAGAATTTTAATGGATCAAGCTCAGAAGGACTTGATCAAACTTATGATAGGCTTAAAAAGCTTATTAGTTAGCTAGAGATTTTTGGTGAAACTATTTCTCAAGAAGATATGAATCTGAAGTTTTTAAGAAATCTCCCATCAGAATGGAAGACTCATACATTGATCTGGAGGAACAAACTTGATTTAGACACCTTGAGCATGGATGACCTATACAACAATCTGAAGATTTATGAAACTGAAGTTAAATGGTCATCAAGCTCAAACCAAAATTCACAAAATGTCGCTTTTGTATCTTCCAATAACTATAGCAGTTCCAAGCAAGCTCATGGTTCTAACTCTGCCAATACTGATAGTATGGGTGATGATGAGATCTATTCTTTCTTTGTAAACCAATCTAACAGTCCACAATTAGATAATGTGGACTTACAACAGATTGATGTTGATGACTTAGAAGATATGGATCTAAAGTGGTAGATGGCTATGTTGACCATGAGAGCCAGAAGATTCCTAAATAAGACTGGAAGGAAGATTAATTCCAATGGTTTTGAGACCATAAGGTTTAACAAATCAAAGGTGGAATGCTATAACTATCATAAAAGGGTCATTTTGCAAGAGAGTGCATGGCTCCAAGGGAGAACAAGAACAGAGAACCGGTAAGGAGGAATGTAACAGTGGAAACAACAGAGACAAAAGCTTTGGTGACTCAAGATGGACTTGGGTATGACTGGAGTGACCAGGCTAAAGAAGGACCTACAAACTTTGCACTTATGGCATATACATCTTCAGGTTCTTCAAGTTCTTCAAGCTCAGATTCTGAGGTATCTACTTGTTCTAAAGCATGTTTAAAATCTTATGAAACTCTCAAAGAACATTATGATAATCTGACAAAAGATTTTAATAAGTCTCAATTAAATGTAGTAGCTTATAAAACAGGTCTAGAATCTGTAGAGGCTAGACTAGATGTGTATAAAAAGAATGAGGTTGTTTTTAAAGAGGACATAAAGATTTTAAAACTTGATGTTAAGTTAAGAGATAATGAACTAACAGAGCTTAGAAAGAAATTTGAAAAAGCTAAAAAGGAAAGAGATGATTTAAAACTTACCTTAGAAAAGTTTGAAAATTCATCTAAAAATATAAGCAAACTGTTAGAGATTCAAGTAAGTGATAAGTTCAAGACTGGTGTGGGGTATGATAGTCAAGTGGTTGATAGTCAAGTGTTTGATAGTCAGGTGAATGATAAGCACAAAACAGGTGAAGGGTATCATGCAATTCCACCTCCCTACACTAGGAACTTTATGCCCCCTAAACCTAATTTGGTACTTGCTGATAAGGAAGAATATGTTTTTAGTGAGTCAATAACTAGTGTGCCTGCAGTTACAACTAGTGAAGTTAAGACTACTGAATCAAAACCTAAGTCTGTTAGTGAACCACTTATTGAAGACTGGATATCTGACAGTAAGGATGAGAATGAGACCGAGTTTAAGTCTAAACAGAGAAAACCTAGTTTCGCTAAAATATAATTTGTTAAATCTAATGAGCATGTGAAAACACCTAGGGAGTCTGTTAAGAAGGTAGAGAATAATAAACAAGCTAAATACCCTAGGAAAAATAGTCAAAGTCCTAGAGGTAATAAGAGAAACTAGAATAACTTGATAACTCGGAAGTTAGGAAGTAATTTTGAGTTTAAAAATAAAGCTTGTTATGAATGTGACAGTTTAAATCATTTGATCAAAGATTGTGATTTCTATGAAAAGAAAATGATGAAAAAAAACTATATGGAACAATCCTAGAATGATGAATCACCAAAATTCTCAGATTATGAAGAAATTGATGGTGGATTTGTTGCCTTTGGAGGAGATTCTAAAGGATCTAAAATCACTGGTAAAGGTAAACTTAGTACAAGTAAATTGGATTTTGAAGATGTGTACTTTGTTAAGGAGCTTAAGTTTAACCTTTCCTACCCGAGACCAACAGTGAATAGTGTAAGGACAGCATTAAATGTTTTTAATAGAGCACACTCACATGTTAGAAGGCCCTTTAACAAATCTACAACATATAAGAATAGTAATTTAAATGAAAAAGTTAATAACAGTTAAGTGGAATTATTGATCAGATCGTATTTATAGCTCAAGATTGCTATAATCTATATATTCTAGGATGAAAAATAACAATGATTGATAACACGCAGCGGAATAATAAAGAACACAATCAAAGTTATCATAAGGTTTTCTTTATTAAACGTTCCCCTATTACCCCAACTATAATTTGGGGCTACACCAACAAACTATGGTGTACTGTTCGACTCTCATCAGTCGACTTGCTATCTAACTATCTAGACTCTCATTGGGAGAGCTCTAGTTTTCTATGGATGGATATCTAAACCATATCCATGATAATCTCTTTATATAGAGAGATATCAAGGCTTACAACAGAAGATAAGAACAAACAATATATTTAAAACATTTAACAATGTCTTCTAATATCTTCTGTATCTTTATCATTATAAGGAGATCTTTTGATATCTTCATCTCTATATTATTGTGCTCCACCAGCTTGAAGATTTCTGTAATTACAAATTTAGTCCTTTTGTTTCATTCTTTTATTTATTTTGTCTCATCAAATCAAGAATCTCAACAATCTTCCCCTATTAGATGATGACAAAACAAACAAAGTCTCGTACGAACTTCATCATAAAGCCAAAGCTTCCCCTGAAATTGAGATGTAATCATCTCCCTGAATGAAATAAAATATTCAATGCTTCCCCTTGACTTAAGATAAGAATTAGAATCCTTGACATGTCACCACACATAATAAGCTGCAAATCATATCTCTGTAGTCTTCTTCCCCTTTTTGTAATCATCTAATAGGGGTCTTCTGAAGATATGCAACTTGTAAACACTTCCCCTAAAGTGGTGCATGTAGATGGTTAAACATTTAATCAATAAGCTTCCCCTGAAACCAATATGTTTACCATCTCTTGAATCTCGAACTATGTAGGCTCTATGTAGTGATCACTGATGAAGAAAATAAAGTATAACGAATTTGATGAAGAAGTTAAATCTCCCAAACTTATGTCTTATGTCTTGTACTATCCACGTGACGTCGAACTTATAAATAAATCTGTGAAATATAAGTAGACCACAACCTCTTGACAAAAACCTCATCTTCTATGAGACATATACTAAGTGATAGCAAATGTGAGCATTAAGCACCATAAGAAAAATCACACACTTTTGCTAGATTTTGACAAGTCTTTGTCACACCATTGTAAGCACGAACAAGTTATCTTTAAAGTCGATGTCCTGTCATAAACACAACTTTAAGATATGATAAGACACGGACCTGTGAAACTTAACTACAACATCAAGTAAGTAATAATCAATCGTCTTCATAATCACATCTTCAAATAATCTCCAAAAATACGAGCCATAAACCAATAAGCATAACCTAAAAGAAATTTAGTTCTGTCCGAGATCTAAATCCATCCAAGAACCAAAATCATTCCTTGTACGATATCGGATGACATTAACAGTATAAACATTTTCTCGGACGAAATAAACAGTACCTTCAAACAGTATTAATCGTGCTCAACAGTATTAACATGTAATGAAAGCAGTACTAACTTCCTTGTTCGAACAGTTAGCAATTTTTCATTGAAGCCCAATATAAACCAACCATATACACGAATTAGGGTTTCTTCTAACTTTCCATACCCTAGTACACGACTGTATCCAATTTATAAACAAGCACGCAACATCAGATACCAAACACCAAACACGAATAAACTGAATACATATCAGTTATACATATTAACGAAAACTTTCTGTATGGACCACCATGTTACCTCCACATGCCATAACCAGTGTACCCCATGCTATCAACTACAAACTGCCAACAGTAGCAATTACTTGGCAGCATTAACCTTTTATTTTAACAGCATGTACTCGAATCCTTAAGCCCAACAGTTCCTTGGCAGTTTCATGCATATCCATGCTAGAACCAACAGTATAAACCTTTACGTGTTTGAACAAGGTATATTGGTATGATTGAATCTTTTAAGCACAAACCTTGTATACAAATCAAAGTATAACAACAGAAACCAACTGTTTCCATCTCCCCATGTGCATGATTCTTGCGTTCAACAGTATTAAGCATGATTCTCCTTTAAAGCCCAAATATTAACAAATTTAAATGAACAGTGTAAACCCTCACGTCCAAACAGTTGTATACTATTAATATTTACTTCCTTGTGCCCAAATAATTTATAAACAAATACATGTGCAACTGCCATATCTTCTATTTTTATAACCGAATCATATCTTACTTTATAAAAGATCTCTTTGTCATCCAATCATTCTTTATTTAAAAGAGAATCTCTTTGTCTCTATATTTTCCTTGAATTCATACCACCACAACGATCCAAGAAGATCACACATCTATTATGTGTGGTACATATCCATTCAGAACACAGAATTCCATAAACGAACCATCTCAGTTAGAAACCAATATAAATAGGCACCCTTAAAGCTCATCAATCACACGTATTTACCCACGACATTACAGCCATAACTCCATACAAATCCCATGTGTACGTTTGACAAGCAAAGTACAAGTATATGACCAGTACTAACATTCGTTGAACATAAACAAGCAGTATTAAAATCTTCCTTATGCAACCTGTTGTTACAACTTCTTGTAACATCATTAATCTTCTTCTCTTATGTCCCTTAAATCATGAACATAACCATACGTGTGATGTATAATATCTTGGATATGCGTCTTCACTAGCAAACGATACAACAACAGCTAGTAACGAGATAACAACAGTAGTAAAACATGAAGATTCGACACCAGTAATCATGCTACTAGGGTTCATCATCACCCCCTTAGGTAACTCACCATGCCTAGTAACACCACAGACTTCAACCTCAATATTAAACAAACCCTAAGTTTGTTAAACATGCATCATAAATCTCAGAAACCCACCATGAAATCCAAAAACATTCACCAATTTGTATTGCATACCAATACAGGTAGAGAGGACGAAAAGATGTTGTTATGGCCGCTACTTCGAAACCCTAAAGAAAACTTTTACCACAAAAATGATTTCTTGAAGATTAGTATTTTTAGGGTTTCTTCAAAAACCTTGTAGATCCTAGATCGAGAGCACGATGCAGCTGAATACCAATTGATAAGATCGTTTATAGCTCAAGATTAATTAGATCTTATATATCTAGGATGAAAAATAACAATGATTGATAACACGCAGCGAAATAATAAAGAACACAATCAAAGTTATCACACGGTTTTCTTTATTGAACGTTCCCTTATTACCCCAACTATAATTTGGGGCTACACCAACTAACTATGGTGTACTATTCGACTCTTATCACTTGACTTGCTATCTAACTATCTAGACTCTCATTGGGAGAGCTCTAGTTTTCTATGGATGGATATCTAAACCATATGCCTGATAATCTCTTTATATAGAGAGATATCAAGGCTTACAAGAAAAGATAAGAAAAAATAATATATTTAAAACATTTCAGAATATCTTCTAATATCTTCTGTATCTTTATCATTATAAGGAGATCTTCTGATATCTTCATCTTTATCTTCATGTGCTTCACCAGCTTGAAGATTTCTGTAATTACAAATTCAGTCCTTTTGTTTTTTTCTTTTATTTATTTTGTCTCATCAAATCAAGAATCCCAACAAATAGTACTACTGCTAGGTTAAAAGCAGTAGTAAGTAATAATACGGGGAACATTACTACTGTTGGGAGTGATAATAAGGGAAATGAGGCTAATGTTGTTAAGGCCTCAACATGTTGGGTTTGGAGACCAAAGCAAAAGGTTTTAGACCATGTCTCCAGACACAATGGTGCATCAATGAACTTTAAAAGATTTGACTATGTTCATGCACAAGGTAGATCCAAGTCTGTAATGGCTTGGGTCCCCAAGAGAGCCTGATTCTCTTACTTTTTATGCATGGTGATCCATAGCTAGAATTGCAATAAAAAGGAGTCATTGATAGTGGATGCTCTAGACACATGACTGGAAACAAGTCCTACCTCTTAGATTATGAAGAAATTGATGGTGGAGTTGTTGCCTTTGGAGGAGATTCTAAAGGAGGTAAAATCACTAGTAAAGGTAAACTTAGTACAAGTAAATTGGATTTTAAAGATGTGTACTTTATTAAGGAGCTTAAGTTTAACCTTTTCAGTATCTTATAAATGTGTGACAAGAAAAACAGTGTTCTTTTTACAGACACTGAATGTGTTGTTTTGTCTCTTAACTTTAAGCTACTTGATGAAAATTATGTCTTGCTTAGAGTTCCTAGAAAAGATAACATGTATAGTGTTGATTTAAAGAATATTGTTCCTTCAGGAGGTCTAAATTTCAAAACTATGAACAAACTAGTGAGGGGAAACCTTGTAAGAGGTTTACCTTCAAAGATTTTTGAAAATAGTCATACATGTGTTGCTTGTCAGAAAGGAAAGCAACATAAAGCCTCTTGTAAGACCAAGACTATAAGCTTAATCAGCCAACCATTAAAAATGTTGCATATGGATTTGTTTGGGCCAACATTTAAAAGAGTCTAATGAAAAAGATGTACTGCCTAGTTGTCACAGATGATTATAGTAGGTTTAGTTAGGTTTTCTTTTTAGCCACTAAGGATGAAACTAGTGAAATCCTATTGGGTTTAAAAGACTGTAAGATATAATTAGAGTTACTGCTGCTCAGGTATATATTAGTGCTGTCAAGCATAACTTAGTGCTGCTGGTAATAATAATGAAAATTATACTAAGTTGTTAGTACTAGTAGTATAAAATTACTACTACTAGTTACTAATGTTAGTATATATTAGTATTGTTAGTATAAAGTTACTGCTGCTAGTAGAAGTTAAGACTGCTTAGAGATGAAGACCGAAAATATACTAAGTAGTTACTACTGCTAGTACAAAAGTTAGTACTGCTAGTGTATGTTAGTACTGCTAAAGTAAACTTCTAAGTAGTTAATGCTGCTTATGCTCAGTTACTACTGCTGAGTGATTACTACTGCTGGAAGGATTATGCTGACAGAGATGAGATCAATGACTTATCAGAGAAGAGATAATGATTGATTGGAGAACAAGAATACTTACGAAGATAAGTATTAGTTATTCGTAAAGAAGAAAAGTATAACTTATTTGTTTAAGAGATTATGTTTGCTTATAGAAAAGATCATGATAACTTAGGAAAGTATTGTAAGCCTTGTAGGACTCCTTGGTGTATAAAAGGAGGTCCTAGGGCATAATGTTAGACACACATCTTTGATATTTGTAGCTTTAAGGTTTTGTAAACCCTAACACTATTAAGAGTGTTCGTTTTAATATTAAGGTTGAAAGTTTGTTAAACCTGTATCTAATGCTTTTGGTGTTACTGTTTCATTTGAATTCTTCTTAGTATCATAGACTAGATTCCGCATAGTCTTTGATATATTCGATCAAAGTTTATACCATAGTTGTCTTGGATTTATTCAATACAACTAAGCCTTTTACAAGCTAAGCAAGATCTATTCAAGTGGGATCAACAAGTGGTATCAGAGCTTGTTGAGAAACTTTGAATAGAAGAAACAATCTACACTTACCAGATCTATTTGTTTGAACATGGAGACAGTATCTTCACCAATGGTTGCTGTTGCAAAACTTCTAGTGCTCAATCCAGGCGAATTTAAGCTTTAGAAAATAAGAATTGAATAGTACTTCTTAATGACTGATTATGCTCTTTAGGAAGTAATAATAAATGGTGACTCACCTCCACCAAAAAGAACTGTTGATGGTGTTGAGAAAACATATCCTCCTACAACTGCAGAAGAGAAGTTAGCAAGGAAGAATGAGTTAAAGGCAAGAGGTACATTGTTGATGACTCTTCCAAATGAACATCAACTAAAGTTTAACACCTACAAATGTGCCAAGTCTTTGATGGAAGCTATAGAGAAAAGGTTTAGAGGTAATAAGGAGTCAAAGAAAACTCAGAAGACACTTTTAAAGCAACAGTATGAGAATTTCAGTGGATCAAGCTCAGAAGGACTTGATCAAACCTATGATAGGCTTCAAAAGACTATCAGTCAGTTAGAGATTCTGGGTGAAACTATTTCTCAAGAAGATATGAATCTGAAGTTTCTAAGAAGTCTCCCATCAGAATGGAAGACTCATACCTTGATTTGGAGGAACAAACCTAATTTAGAAACCTTGAGCATGGATGACCTATACAACAATCTAAAAATCTATGAAACTGAAGTTAAAGGGTCATCAATCTCAAACCAAAATTCACATAATGTGGCTTTTGTGTCATCAAATAACTCTGGCAGTTCCAATCAAGCTTATGGTTCTAACTCTGCCAATACTGATAGTATAAGTAATGTTGTGATCTATTCTTTCCTTGCAAACCAATCTAACAGTCCATAATTAAATGATGAGGACTTACAACAGATTGATGTTTATGACTTAGAAGAGATGGATCTAAAGTGGCAGATGGCTATGCTGACCATGAGAGCCAGAAGATTTCTAAATAAGACTGGAAGGAAGATTAGTGCCAATGATTCTGAGACCATAGGGTTTAACAAATCAAAGGTGGAATACTATAACTATTATAAAAGGGGCCACTTTGTAAGGGAGTGCAGGGCTCCCAAAAAAAAAAAAAAATAGAAAAAAGTAAGGGAGAACAGGAACAGAGAACCTGTAAGGAGGAATGTGACAGTGGAAACAACAAAGACAAAAGCTTTGGTGGCTCAAGATGGACTTGGGTATGACTGGAGTGATCAGGCTAAAGAAGGACCTACAAACTTTGCACTTATGACATGAAACATCTTCCATGTTCTCATTTTCTTTCAAAGCTCATATCTAAAGGGTATCTACTTGTCCAAAGCATGTTTTTAAAATCTATGAAACTCTTAAAGAACATATGATAATCTAACAAAAGATTTTAATAGTCGCAATTAAATGTAGGTCTTATAAAAGCAGGTCCTAGAAATCTGTAAAAATGCTAACTAGATGTTAAAAAAAGAATGAGGTTGTTTTTTAAGAGGAGATAAAGATTTTAAAACTTGATATTAAGTTGAGAGATAATGCACTAATAGAGCCTAGAAAGAAATTTCAAAAAGTTGAAAAGGAAAGAGATGATTTCAAACTTGCCTTAGAAAAGTTTGGAAATTCATCTAAAAATCTAAGCAAACTGTTAGAGATTCAAGTAAGTGATAAGTCAGACTCGTTATGATAGTCAAGTGTTTGATAGTCAGGAGAATGATAGGTACAAAACAAGTGAAGGGTATCATGCTGTTTTCCCTCCCTATACTGGGAACTTCATGCCCCCTAAATCTGATTTGGTACTTGCTGATGAGGATGAATATGTTTTTAGTGAGTTAGTAACTAGTATACATGATGTTGCAACAAGTGAAGATAAGACTAGTGAGTCAAAACCTAAGTCTGTTGGTGAACCACTTATTGAAGACTGGATATCTGATAGTGAGGATGAGAATGAGACTGAGTCTAAATCTAAACAGAGAAAATCTAGTTTTGTTAAATTAAAATTTGTTAAAACCAGTGAGCATGTGAAAACACCTAAGGAGTCTGTTAAGAAGGTATAAAATTATAATCAAGCTAAATACCCTAGGAAAAACAGTCAAAGTCCTAGAGGTAACCAGAGAAACTAGAATAATTTGATGACTCAAAAGTTAGGAAGTAATTTTGAGTTTAAGAATAAAGCTTGTTATGAATGTGGCAGTTTTAATCATTTGATCAAAGATTGTGATTTATATGAAAAGAAAATGGTGAAAAATACTGTATGGAACAATGCTAGAAGGGTAAATCACCAAATAACTCAAAGAATGAGTCACCCTCATCCAAAAGGAAATTTTGTTCCAAAAGCAGTCTTAATGAAATCTGGCATTAAAAATACTGCTGGGCAAAACTTTTCAAAAGCAGCAGTATCAGTTAATACTGCCAGACAAATTAATACTGCCTACCCAAGACCAACAGTGAATAGTGCAAGGACAACATCAAATATTAGAAGGCCCTTTAACAAGTCTA